>QAOC01037405.1:0-14447 GCA_003255005.1 Begonia fuchsioides | reverse complement strand
GCCATAGGGACAGGTAAACGTCGTCTTCTCCTGATCTTCCGGCAGAATTGCAATTTGGTTGTAACTTGAATATCCATCTAAGAAACAATAAAAATCTTTACCAGCTAGTCGTTCGAGCATTTGATCGATGAATGGCAGGGGAAAATGGTCATTTCTTGTCATTTTGTTGAGCTTCTGATAGTCCATACAAACTCGCCAACCAGTAACTGTGCGGATTGGAATTAGTTCGTTGGTTTCATTAGTTACCACGGTTGTTCCTCCTTTCTTTGGAACACATTGGACCGGACTTACCCATGAACTATCTGAAATTGGGTAAATAATACATGCGTCTAATAGCTTGATAATTTCCTCTTTCACCACCTCTTTCATGACTGGATTCAATCGCCGTTGTCCTTCAACTGATGGCCGGTACTCGTGTTCAAGCAGAATTTTGTGCATGCATACACTCGGACTAATTCCCTTGATGTCGGCAACCGTCCAAGCAATAGCTTGTTTATATCTCTTTAATATTTCTAGTAATTTATTTAATTGCGAAGAAATAATAACAGGTAAAGTCTCACCTGTTCCGAGGTAAGCGTACTTCAGATGTTGCGGCAATTGCTTTAGGTCCAGTGTTGGTGGTTCTTCTATCGAGGATTTCATAACTCGATATTCCTTTTCATCCCTGTTGAGGGGCTCAACGTTTAGTACCCTGGGTTTCTTCCAAGTTCGAGGATCGGAAGAATCAAACTTGAAATTCTTTTCTGCAGTTCGGGGTACAATTTTGTCTAACAAGAAGCATTCACTCTCCGAAACAGAAAAACAATCTTCAGCTTCTACAGGGCATTTTAGTGCGTTCAGGACATTGAACGTGACTTCTTCGTCGTTGACTCTCATTGTTAGTTCTCATTTTTCCACATCAATGAGAGTTCTACCTATAGCCAAGTAAGGTCTTCCTAAGAGGATCGGGACCTCTTGATCGACTTCGCAATCCAGAATGATAAAGTCGGCTAGAAAATGAATTTGTCGACTTTCACTAACACGTTTTCAATTATTCCTTCGGGATATCCAATGGATCTATCAGCAAACTGAAGTGTCACTGAAGTTGGCTTGGCTTTTCCAACATCTAATTTCTTAAAAATCGACATCGGCATGAAGTTAATGCTAGCTCCTAGGTCACAAAGAGCTTCGCCAACGTACTGATCTCCTATTGTGCATGGAATCATAAATTTACCAGGATCACGTAGCTTTGGCGGAATCTTGTTCTGAATAATGTAGTTGCATTCTTGTGTCGTCGCCACAGTTTCGTATTCCTCTATTCGTCGTTGTTTTTATACGAGAGCCTTCATAAATTTTGCATAATTCGGCATTTGTTCCAAAGCTTCCACCAGTGGAATATTGATATGTAGTTGCTTTAATACCTCCATGAATTTCCCAAATTGTTTGTCCTGTGTCTGCTTCTGCAGTCTTTGAGGAAAAGGTGGCGGAAGTCTTTCAACTGTCGTACTTTTCTTCTGATGCTGCTTTGATGCTGCAGCATTAATCGCAGTTTTAACTGTATTACTTTGTTCTGCGCCTTCCTCCCTATCAGCCTCTGCATTATTCTCCGTAATTTGTTCCCTAGGGTTTGTTTCAGGATCTTTCACAGTTTCCACTTCTCTGCCGTTGCGCAAAGTGATGGATTTACACTGTTCTTTCCCTTCTCGTGTTGGCGTTTCGGTGTCGCTTGGCAGCATCCCTGATGGTCTATCTTTTAATGCTAACGCGAGCTGACCCACTTGATTTTCCAGATTCCTATGAGATGCAACCTGATTCTGTAAGATCGCATTCATGTTTTGCCTCATCAGCTCGGATAGTTCCATGAATTCATTGACTTTTTGCTCAAATGGTTTAGATTGCTCAGGTTGCTGTTGGCGGTTTTGTTGAGTAAGAAATCCTTGGTTGAACCCTTGTTGTGCAGGCAGGAAATATTGATTCTGCGTCCATGGTTGCTGTTGTTGGCTCCAATGATTACTTGGCTTCCATCCTTGCGTAAAATTATTCTGATTGTTCCCCACGTAATTGACTGCTTCGGGATTTGACGGACGGTAATCGTAAACATGTTCTCCCGAACAGTAAGAGCACGATATATGACAGGTTGTGGGTTGGCTTGCTGCATGTTCAGATTCTTGAGAGTGTTGTTGAGTGTAGTCATTTGAGCAGCTAGGGCCATCACTGGATCAAGATCTAAAATTCCAGGTTGGTTATTCGTCGATGCTCTCTTTGGTGCCGCAGCTCTTTATGTTGGCCACTGATAATTATTCGTAGCCATATTCTCCAGCAGCGAAAAAGCTTCCGCGCATGATTTGGATAAAATGGCTCTGTTTGCTGCTGCATCTAAAAGAGATCGAGTCTGTCCATGCAATCCATTGTAAAAAGTTTCCAGTTGGACCCATTCTTCAACACCATGATTCGGACATTGTCGCACAATTATTTGAACCTCTCCCAAGCTTCGTAAAGGGATTCAGTGTCCTGCTGTCTAAATATCATGATCTCCTCTCGTAGCTTTGCATTCTTTACCGGTGGAAAATATTTTAAGAAAAACTTCTTGGCTAAATCCTCCCAAGAAGTTATAGAATTTGGCGGTAAAGAATTCAACCATGCCTTTGCCTTGTCTCGAAGTGCATACGGGAATAATTTTAATCAGAGAGTCTCTCGATTAACGGCTAAATCTTTGAACGAATCGCATAAGGATGTAAACTCCTTAATGAATGCGTTCGGTTCTTCGGTTGCTGAACCATTAAACGTACCGATGGTTTGCAACATTTGAAACATAATCGGCTTCAACTCGCACCTCACTTCATAGTTTTCTGGTAAAAAAATTCCAGGATCTAACCGCTCCAAATCTGGAATTGCATAATCCCGAATTGGTTTTTCTTGCGCATGACCGTGGTTTGCTCGTTGGAATGCGTTTTGAGCCATTGGTTCTTCCTTCACTACTTCGTTTTGAATCAAATTTTGGCGTCTTCTCTCTCGAAGCGTTCTTTCAGGTTCGGGATCGTAAGGAATGAATTCTCGTTCCTCGTCGTTTTACATTTTATAATTTTTAAAGTTAGAGTTAACTATATTCACAATTACTTCACAACGAATTCTAAAAATCAAAAATTTTCGTTGTCCCCGCCAACGGCGCCAAAAACTTGTTGCTTAAAAATGTAATCGCAATTTAACGCAAGTGCACGTATCGCAACGTAGTAATAAAAATATCGATCCCACGAGGACAAGTCAACTTTCAATTCAGAGAATAAATTGCAAAGTAAAATAAATAAACTAAAATTCTTAACTTTAAATATTTACAAAAAGAATTAAAGAATAAATAATAGGCTTTTCATTATGATTGAGTTTTTCATCTAATCTATCATGCATAAAGTAAATTACAGAAAGTAAAGTGCATAAAAGTAAAGTAGTGGTCGAATTGAGAATTAGAATTAACCTCAGAAAGAATTAATTGTGATTGACTGAAGCAAATCAACATTAGAAAAATTCAAACTTTAATTAAGACTAAATAGTTCTACACTAACTATCAAGAGTTCATAAAATTCACGAAAATTAAAACGAAAAGCAAAAGGAGAGAATTTTTGTCCTCGCCGTCGAAAGCCGTTGTTCTCACAGCCTTGTTCCCCCGCCGCCGTGATCGTCGTCGTAAACCTCTTCTTCGGATTGACGCCCGAAGCTTGATCGTGAATCCCGTTCGCCAATTCTACACACCCAATTCGTGGTATTCACCTTTCTTTTAGTATACTTCGTGCATCTTCAGCAGATCTGAGAGGTGGTTGTGATTTGGAGGAAGATTTGGGTAGGTTTGGAAAGTAGTTGAGATTAGGAAAGATTTTCAAATCTTCAAAGATATTCTTGTTTCCAAATATGATTTAGAGTTGATTATTCCTTCTTTTTCGTGATTCTTTCAGCCTTTATCTTCAATAATCTTCTGCAATTGCATAGAAACGAAAATCCTGTGATAATCCAAAATATCGGGTAAAATCTCGTAAAAACAGCGTTACTGATATTGTGGCATCGCTACAGCATTATCCTTAAAAAGTCCGCTTATTTTCAATTAAATTATAACAGATTCCTAGCAATTTAACTACTAAAATCGTGTGATTATTAAGTCTTTTTGAGACTTAACAAGCCTCTTTTTATCCAATTGAGGACCTAAACATATTGATTATACAATGATCAGAATTCAGGTAACATAACATGTTTTCATTACGTAAAGTCTTAACCTACTATTCCAACTTCAAACAACCATAACTTCCTTAATAATGATCCATTTCTAATGATTAAGGTGTCAAATTGTTCTTTAAAGAGTCTACTATAACTTCTTAGAAGACACCAAATTCAAAAAATGAGCGTATGAATTGCTTAAAATCCATAACTGGTCGACCGCTGCTCAAAAACAGATAGCACACATTCTGAAAATCGGAATCCGGTCGACCTAATTTTACAAAACGGACGACCTCAACTACAAAACGGTCGTCCGAATTCCTCTCCCAGTTTTCGTCTACTAACTTGCAACATCCATAAATTTGTCTACATAGTTACGAATTGAGTGATTCAAACGGCTATAGATCACTCTAAGAGTCTACTTTAACTCTTATGAAGGCTATAAACTCAAATTCGTGCTACAATTTGACCGAATTTCAAAAACTATAACTTTGTGCATGATTAACCGATTTCACAGCAATTAACATAAAATCATCCATATTTATTCACCAATTCATCCAATACAATCATATTATCCTAACTGAACCTAAAAGGAATTCAGAGGATATAAAAATTACCTTGAACCTCAGCTTCCACGAAAAGTTCAGAGTTTTCACCTCATAATACTTCTTTCTATCTCAATCTCACTTTCCCCTTAATCAAGACGTGATAACTTAAAGTGAAATAGGGAGAAGAGTTGTGCTGGTAGGGAAATGGCAGACCATGCCTTCGTGCTCCATAATTAATAAAAAAAAATGTTTCTCTAACTTCCATCCATCAGATTCCTCCACGTTTTTGGCTGACTTTTCAACTTAAATCTACAAGGTATCGACCGCTATTCAACAAGGTGTCGACCGCTACTTAACAAGGTGTCGACCGCTATTCAACAAGGTATCGACCGTTACTGAAGGTGTCGACCGTTTGATCCTGGGGTCGACCGATAACATGATGGATGGTTATATTGTGTCGACCCCTCCTTTATCCTGGGGTCGACCGGTAAGCAAGGTGTCGACCGCTCATCCATGGGGGTCGACCGGTAAACAAAGTGTCGACCGCTTAATCATGGCGGTCGACCGATTACAAAGTGTCGACCGTTGTCCCTGGCGGTCGACCACTTAATCACGGTTTCCTTCATCACCTTCAACCTACTAATTCACCAATATCCAAAATACTTTAACATTCTAATACTAGTGTCGACCGCTTAATCATGGCGGTCGACCGATTGCAAAGTGTCGACCGCTGTCCCTTGCGGTCGACCGCTTAATCACGGTTTCCTTTATCACCTTCAACCTACTAATTCACCAATATCCAAAATACTTTAACATTCTAAAACTTAAACAACATTCATATAAAGAATCTTAAACACTTTCATCTTAAAAATCACAAATTCTTAAAATAAACGAGGATTGTTACATGTACCATAACAGTTGATAACGTATCTTCGAGCGACAATGTCATTGGACAGTTGGTGAGAATAATGCGGCACAGGAGTGCGCTGTTATTAGATGGGGAACACGTTCATGTGCGTTGTTTCGCGCACGTTCTTAACCTAATTGTCGTTGAGGGCGTTAAAGACCATCAATGTGCAATTGATAAAGTGCGCAAAGCGGCGCTTTATGTCAAATCTTCGCCACAAAGACTACGGGCTTTCAAGACTTGTATAGACAGCTTCAACATACAATTTAAGAGTAATGTTACACTTGACGTGGCAACGGGATGTAATTCTATCTATTTGATGCTGGACATTACAGAAAAATACTATTGTAGCCTTTGAAAAATTAGAAGATTCTGATATGAATTTCAAGTTTGCACTGGGAGCTGCTGGTCCTCCCACACCCAATGATTGGGTTGAAATTAGAAAGTTTTACAAGTTTTTACAAGTTTTTTACGAGATAACAATAACGGTTTCAGCATCCCTGCATATTACGGCACACAGATACATTTATGAAATTACAGCTATTAAGATAAATATTGACAAAGGAATTCTCTCTGAGAACGAGATTTTAAGTGAGATGGCTTCAAGAATGCTTAGAAAATTTGAGAAGTATTTGGGCATATTTGAGAAGATCAATATTATTTTCTTCATAGTCTTCTTACTAGATCCAACCTGCAAAAACAAGATCGTAAAACATTGTTTTACTGTTCTATTTGGGGCACACAAGCCACATGATTTGTACACTCAAGTTGATGCTGTATTTGAAAGACTCTATGTGGAGTACAGAGGGGACGACGATTTTGAGTGCGCCTTTGTTAGACAGCAAAAACAAGGCAATGGTGATCATATTTCAGCGTTCTTTGGCAGTGAAGCTGGTTTCTCCAGGAGTAAGATAGAAATAGAGTCATTTTTAAATGAGACGTACGAGGATTACTCATTTGATTATGATGTCCTCGTTTGGTGGAAGTTGAAAGAACGCAAGTATCCAGTATTGAGTCGAATTGCAAGAGATGTGTTAGCCATTCCGATATCGATAGTCGCTTCAGAGTCGGCATTTAGTTGTGGGGGACGCATCGTCGATTCATCGCGTACCTCCCTATTGCCGACCACAGTTGAAGCAATTATATGCACGGAAAGTTGGATTCGTTTGGAGGATCCAACGGTCACCACGTCTCTGCCTCCGATTGTGGATGATTATGAAACAATTGATGAAGGTATGCGTCGTCGTTCAATATTAACTTTTGACTTTGATTTTATTTTATAACTCGTAATTACATTATATTTTCGAACTCTTTATATAGAAATGACATCCTACAATCATTCGACATCGACTGATGAAGCGTTTATGGAAGATTAAGAAAATGAGACAATTCTTAAATGAAGATAAGTTTATAACAATGATAGATTGTGTACTTTTGAATGTTTCTGTAGTTAGTTGTTTAATGTACTTTTGAGTTTTTTCTTAATGTCGTTTTGGTTGAGTTTTTCAATGTACTTTTGCGATTTTCTTAATGTTTTTTTGCTTGTTTCAGTAGTTAGTACTAGAGCCGGCAAGCGTTGGTGCTGCGTTTTGCACCATACAAGGGGTCGACCGCTTCGTAAAGGGGTCGACCGATAGAAGGTGCCGACCGCTTATTGAACTTCAAACGAACGGGGACTTCGAACCCTGATTCGGGGACCCTTCGGATTAGAACGGTGACCCCGAATCGGGGTTGGAAGTCCTCGTTCGTCGACTTTTCATGAAACGGGGACTTCGAACCCCGATTCGGGGACCCTTCCGATTAGAATGTATTTTTACGATTTTTTCAATAAATTTCGAGTAGACCTAAAAATACCCGGATCCGGGTTTTTTTCGGGTAGGTCTAGGTGCTTCATACCCGATACCCAAACGGACCGGGTATTTTTTTTTAAAATACTCGACCCGTTAACCGTTTGCCCAATCCTAGTTATGCATGTTATTCTATCAAATATTTTGTTATTATATTTATTGGAATATTTTTTTAGGTAAATATTAATCTACCCCTAAACCATAAGATAAATTGTAACATATCTTCAAATTTTAAAAATCGTCAACTAACACCTTAAACTTTAATTTATTTTAATAGGCACTCTATTTTCATATTTTTATTTGATTTAATCAATATTCATCAATTTAGTTAACATAATTCGTTGTTACTTGTGATAAAAGACTTCAAAATTTTATATTTTGATGAAAATTCTTGCTTTCAAAATACAACTAGATTAATTACAAATGAAAATTTATTATTTCACATTTTTATATTTCTCATGAAGTCTTCAAATTTAACCAAATTGAATAAAAGTAACAATCAAATTAACGAACATGTTAAAGGAAAGAAAAATGTGATGACAATACATTAAAAATATAATAAAATTCAAGTTGAGGGGATGAATTGATGTTACTTTATTTTTTATTAATCCATTTCAAATAACTTTGTTCCGAAATGCATCTTACTCGTATTAATTTTGCAAAGTAGACAACTAACTATTATGTGTAACACTATCATGATAAATAATTATTACAATTTAAACATTTAATTTATTTTAGAAATATTCATTATATTTATATCAATAGAAAACATTCCTTGAGGAGGAGACCACCTGAAGTGAATGTGCCATTCCAAAATCTTCTTGCTTTCAAGCGTTTGATCTTCCTGTCGGAGTTGACTTCTCAATACCTCAGCTCAAATGGCAGATTGTGTCCAAACAAGGAATTTCATGAATGTTAACACTAAATACAAATACATATTTATTATAATTCATTTATAATTAATATAATAAATATTTATTTATATTTCAACAGATTAATATAATTTAATTAGAACAATATACATATTTAAGGTACAATAAAAAAGTAATCCTAAAATTACTCAAATAAGATGCCTAGAAGTAAAACAAATATATAGAATTTTTAAATATTGAATTCCGGAATGCAGCAAATATTTACTACCATCGAAAATTAGAACAAGTCATAAAATGATTAAAATCAAATACCTACTCTTAACTCACCGTTGCATATTGATAATTATGGCAGGTATACAACAGATCCTCAATTGATGCTTGTGGTGTAATCTATAATTTTCAGGTTAGCAAGTTAATATAAAAAAATAATTAAAATAAAAGGTTAATATGATTTGTAGAAAACGCGATCATAATCCAGAAAGAGGAGGCTAAAACAAGATGCTAATAGATAAATAGAGTTCAATATCATAGAAAGAAAAAACTTCAAACTCGACAGTACTATACATTCGGCGTCAAAAGAACCTAATCTCAAAATAAACAGGAACTGAGAGGCGGTGACACTGTCGGCGGAGGCAAAAGTGGAGAGATTTTAACACCAAATAGAGTACAACACACTTAAGGAGATTGGTCGACATGTTTTAAATATGGAAGATGAATGAGGAGATGGGTAGAATTGCAAGCTCCTGAAAAATTGTTTTCTAAACAAGTGAAACACCCATCTCCTAACAACATTTTAAAAATTGGAAATTGAGAAACTAACATATTTCTCACAGGATAGGATTACATGATGGTGCAACGCTTCCTTTCTTCTGCTGGCTGTTCCTGAACTTGTTGGTACCTATTTGACTCCGATGGGTTGTATGTAAATTCAGATGTGTCAAGCCCGTACTGATTTTACAAGATGCAGAGAAAAACAAACAGGGTAAGTAGAGTGGTCCAATAGATTTGGAGAAAACAAAATCAAATAGAGAGGAGAGATGTTCTAAACAAGAATACTGATTATGAGAACAATTGACTTTCCAAAAAAAATGTTCAGATGTTCTACACAAGATTCCTGATTATAAGAACTGATGCTACTACTATTCAAATACTTTGAAGCAACACTGAATTATTGCCAAATGTTTCAAAGTAAGAGATGTGGGTAGAACAAGGGACTGGTATTCAGACAACAGAATCAACCTTTAGAAGAGAGTACCACTCTTCAATACAAAATTCCAAGTCTATCTCAAAAACATAGGGATATGCATAACAATTACAAACAATTAGTCAACATTTTTAAAAAATGAAGAGAGGAATATAAAGCTCACATAGATAAGATATCTCAGCTCCCCATGAAACTAACACATCAAGGTGTGATATGCAGATTCTAACCAGTCAAGTTTTTTCTTAATATGCAGAAAAATGCCATTACGTTAATAGGACGGAGGCTACTTATACCTTTTCTCTCATCCGCGTACTCCAAGCATCACTTCTTCCCTGCCTCTGATCAAGGGCTCCGGTAACGGGTAAACCTGTAGCTGGACCAATAGGCCTATTGATAAGTGGCTGTCTGGGATTGATGAACTCTTCATCACTGTCATATTCGGCTGGTTTGTTTGTTGCCTTTACAACAAGAGTCAACAAGAAAAGGATAGCCTGCCAAACAGAATTGAAACCTAATATGAAGTCAACAAATTGTTCTCTAATGGCATAATATAGGCATAGCCTGGCTGTTGGGAATCATGTGACATCTTCAAGAAATCGTTTATATGTATAGGACGTCCAAAGACTACAGGGAACAAGAGCAAGGGCTCAACCTCGATTTACAAATAAGGTATAAAACTATGTGATTTACAGTTTTGAAAATATATCTTGTTACTTCTTAACGAAAGTTAAATGAATCAAGAGCTTCTTACCTATAATCAGCTAAAACTTCTCGAGAATCATTCTATTTCACTTGCAAGTAGTAAAAGTTATTTCAATAAAAAGAAGAATTGATTTATCCACGACAAGAAACGTACACAAGAGAGAGTTCAAAAAACGTATTCATATGGGTTGTTGATATATTCTTACGTATTATTGAATGCAAAAAATGTATGCATGAGTGACTTCGAAGGCTCCCTATCTCCACATACACTTATTCAATTGATATCCATCTATCCCTCTTTCATTCTTTTGTATTTAATAGCCACTTTATTAACCTCTTTAAACTTCCATTAAACTCCCTTAACTTTTAGTTAGTAACCATTAATTAGAATATAGTCCTTATCTAATTGATCTATCGAGGATAAAGAAAGATTAGATTTTACATGTTGAAGATACAATTTACGGATTCTAGAAGCTTTAATTTATAATAGTTAGAAAATCCTCTTTTTCATGGAACAATTTTTGTTATTGCCACCAAGGCAATTAATTCTTAACTCTAACCAATACAAATAATTGCTCAGTGGCAGACACCACATACAGCAAACAATAATAAGATCAAATTAAAAGCATTACATTGGAATCCCGTTTTTAGAAGACAAATTATTTAAACATAGTTCAAGTCAGCTGCTCAATCCCACAACTTTTAATATTTGATATATGAAAATCATATAGAATATAAATATTTCAAAGTAAGGGATGCAAGTCCAACATACCTCCAATATTATAATGGCTAAAGCAACCCATCTGACAATTTTCCACTTCTTTTTAAAGAACTCAACTATCATATCAAAATCACCACTATCGTCAGTTGGGATTTTCTGAAACACGAAATTCAAAATGTTTGTCAGATGAGGAATTACTCTGAAGGTTACATATGCATGAATCATTTAAACTCAAGAGAACATCAAGCACTCACATCTTTCCAATCTTTGTCAAAGTAAATGAAGCCTGCACATGCAAGTTCCACCGCCATCACCAGTATCACAAAAACTGAATACTTGGATAACTTAAGGAAAGCCACAATAACTACTGGACTTACTTCAGGATATAGTCACAATAAAACATGTATACAATTATTGACATGCCACGAATTGACATCCAGAGCGGAATTTTCATCCGACCCCGAGCTCGGGAATTTTCTAATTTGTGTGTTAATTTTTCAAGAAAAATACTTAAAGATTTCTACATTTTTAAGTCAACTTTGAAAGATCAAGAAAAGACAAAATATGTTATAACTTGGCTTGGAGAAGAGGCGGAACTTCAACCAAAACCCGAGGAGTCTAGACCCGAACCTGCATTTGATCCCGGTTGAAGATGCTCGTTGCATGAAAACCCGAGAGGGTTTCTCGGCTCAGATGGACCCCCGAAGCTTTTTGGCTCTTTTTTATGATCTTAAAGGCCTTAAATCAAAACGACTCCAACTGAGGAAAGATAGCTAACTTCTTAAGCTTTCCAACGAAAGGTAGAACGTTAAAATTGAATGTCGTCTGCCTAGTCAACTACAGCCAACACAAAGAGGACAGCACAACTTACCCAAAAACAATCTTTTTTTTTTTTTTCACGCGTTTGTTCCATGGATTTGCATGAGAAATTCTAGGGTTAGCTAATTATCATTTGGGAGGATATTTAGGACATTTCCTTGGAGCCTAATGAGCTAGAGGAGGAGCGTAGGAAGAGCGTCCCATGAAGGCTCCTCATTGGTCCATCTTTAAAGTCATAGATTAGTGTTCTTTGAGATGATCTAGACCGTCCGATGATAAGCATGTTTTAGTTTAATTTTCTATTTAATCGTACCTATGCTGAATGTAATTCTCATATTTGAATTTTAGAAGATTTTTTCTTTTCAAATTGGAATCTCTCCCTTTGGCGTTTTCTCTCCAAAGACTCGGTCACCGGAATCCCAAATTCGGCCACCGAGAGACAACCGGAGTTGGTCATCCTTCCGAGCTAGGACGACCTATTCTTACCACATTTCTCCAGCCATCTTCATGGTCTAAGGGTGAGAGTGTGGATCATCAGCTCAAGCAGCCCTTTTTACGTGAAAGGAACCATCTTTTACTGCAAATTCCTGTATCCAGCCATTCCGCATCAATCTTCCGTCTCGCCTCCACAAATCTCAAACCATCCGTGAGAATCTTCTAAATTTTGGAGTATCTTCATACATTCATACATCAAAGAAACCTCAAAATTTCAGCCCCTAACTCACCCCCGTTTCCGATTTACACTTGTCCAAAGTTTACCTTATTTTCTCGGTTATTCTAAGAAAATCCTAATTTCCTATCACCATCTTCGGTTACTCATTTCCGCATATCTTTCATTTCATCTGTTAGGATCCCGTAAAATTTGGAGGATCATTTCATCCTTTATCCATCTCCAATCCCTCCAAATTTCAGATCAAGAACCACTATCGGTTTTAAGATATTGTCTCCACAACCTCACTCTGTATCTGTCCAGCCCCCTCTTTGCGCATTATTATTTCCGATTCCATATCTCTGGATTTACCCGTGAGAATTCTCTCAAATTTTGAGGACTTTCTCTTCATCCATCTTTTTGCCTCTTCTCAAAATTTTAGCTACAAAATCACTCGCAATCCCGAGATCTCTTCCTTCGATTATCAACTCTCTTCCCTGATTTTTCAGGATCTTTCACTCCTTACCCGAGTTGGTAATTTTCCCGCTTATTCCATTCTCATTTCGTGTCAATTATAAACATAGACATCGAGATGTTTTTCTATTTTCTTATTTGTGGCTATCTTCGCAAGCTGGCAGACATTTTAGGTTATTCAATCAACTTAACTACCAGTAGTATCTATGATAAGAGATAATGATTCTTAAAAATGAATCCAACCTCGACATGATCTACTTTTATTGAAATGCCTTCCACTACAGCAATGAATCCTTCCTCCCGGAATTTGAGATTCTGGACGCCCAACTTCCACACTCTTCCTTATAATTTTCCATTTATTCCACTTTCCCCGGCCTACGCTCTTTCCTTACAAAGGCTCAGCTACATTGGTGTTGATTAACAACCTTCCATAAACTACAGATACAGTTGGGGTTGACTAATTGCTTTAGCAGTTACCTTGCCGACTCATCTAACTTCTTCTCTCTGGCTCCCTTCCTTCTACTATACATAAATCCAATAGTACGCTTATCAATCTATTAATCTCAAGTAGACTCAAAACTTTAAAACTCTGGGGAGGCAAGAGAATAATAGTTGAGATTGGCCATAATCATTAATTTACAAACATTTCAAAAATACTGTAGCAATTGTGACTTATTCATTCTAATGTTAAAATGATGCAGTTAGATTAAAGAAAAATCATAGCGTAATTTTATAACTCAATAACGACATAGTAAGAGAACCGACCAATCAATTAGGATACACAACCCAAACAACATCTATTGCGTGTCATAACTCCAGCACAACCAAACTTAGCGATGATGAAGAGAACAATTCCTATACCAATAAATAAATATATGAACCTGCAAAAAAGATAAAACCAACAGATTAAAGTATGCCACATTTATATTTTATTTTTATAGCATTTTAAGGGCCCCTGGAAGTACATAGCAGTTCACGTGTTCCAACGGAATAATTACATAAAAAAAATAGTTTCTCCAAGCTATGAATTATAAGAAAACAAAGAAACAGATCCTGTAATTCCGTCAGGTCTAAACATATAGAAAATAGATTTTTAGTCTTTTCTCAAACAAGTTCAAATTTGGCTAGGGTGCAAAAAGTAAAAATTACAAACATAACAAAGTTTTTACAAAAATAAAGAACAAAAACCACAAGTCATACCAGGCTTCCTCTAGTTTGTCTGAAATACTAGAAGACAGAGAAAGAGACATTAACAACGGACGACCAAGCAGAATAAAATCATGATCACCGCTCACAGGAGAATCTTGGAGTGTGTCGCTGCTAGACTTTAGGAACTCAATCAGTAAGTAAATTCCATAGCCCACCATAGCAAGACCAACAAGGGTCATCAGAAAATTCAGGAGCTTTAATAGGCACCCAAAAAATCCTCCGCAAGCCATCCTATATGATGCCTCTAATTCAAACCACAATTTCAGTTAGACTTCGACACTGCATCATTAATAAACGATAAAAAACTTCAAACAAA
>QAOC01037401.1:91193-119385 GCA_003255005.1 Begonia fuchsioides | reverse complement strand
CCATTTCCACGTCGTTGGAGCTACCGACATTTCTCAGATTTGACCAATCGAATTATCCGACTGAATAACGCAGCTTATATTTGACGTGAATAGAACAGACAGCAGCTTAAAAGAAGAGAAATTTCAAGCGACATCAGGAAGATAATTTTCCGGCATGAACATTGCCGGCGAAATTTACAACTCATAGACTTGTTTTCCGGTGAACTTGACTTCAATGGGACTGACATTCTTTCTGATCGACCGGAAGTTCTGGCCAACACCTTCCCGGCCGGAGTTCACCTTCTCCGGGTAGACCCCATCCTTCGGGTGCAAATACTGAACTTCGCCATTGGGAAACACCCTGTAAAACTGGTACTTTATCTTGAACTTGGACCTTAGCCGGGTACCCAGAGCCAAGCACTGCTCCTTCCGAGCCAATTTCAGAAGGTTCGGACCCTGCCTCATGATTGCGGCGCCGCCGGTCGGCATCTCAAAGATCTGTTCTTTCGAGGATTCCCATGTAATTACGTAGAATTCCTCGACCTGGGCTTTTCGGAGAAGTCCGCCGGTGCTGCCGCCGAAGATCGGCGATGGGGTTGTTGGGTCGAGCTCCGGAGGGGTGAAACCGACCGGAGCTTCTTCGCCGGAGGCCGAGACTTGGAGTGTCCTGGCTCCGGCGGCGAACTTCACAGGCTCGGGAGAGGGGAAACGACGCCGTTTGCCGATTTGGAAGCGGTGAGGTTTGGGGTGAAAAGGGTAGCTTGGGTTGCCATGGCTACTGTGAAGAAGTGGAGAATGTGGAGGATTAGGGTTCAGGAGAGAGAAGAAGATAAAGGGGGTGTGATCTGAGAAATAATGGCGGAGGGAAGAAGATGGATGGATAAGGATATGGTTTTCAACCAATTACAAGCAGCTATTTGATTTGGTCTCCCTACTTTTATTTTATTTCAACCTCAATTTTGAGATTAATTCAATTAAAAAATGTAAATATTAATTTTATTTTAAATAATTACATGACATTTCAAATTTTAAATTTTATCATATTTTTTTAATTTTAAAATATCTTTAATTTGATTGACAACTATAATCAATTTGATAAAATTTAATGATTCACATTCACTGAAAATTAAATAATATTGTAATAATCTATTTTTATTTTTATTTAACTCGTTTATCAAAAACTAAACAATGATTTATATTAATTAAATTAATGGTAATCATTAAAATTAAAATAAAATATTATAAAAAATAACTCTTAAAATTATAATAAATTTAAAAGTATCAATTGATAATTTTTAAAATTTAAATATCAATGCAATGGCTTTTATAGAGTAAATTGATATTTATCAAAAAAATAACATTTGTTTGCACCATGAACAAGTGATCACATAAATGTATTTTTTTCGACATTGCTTGATTTGGTTCGGTTCGTAGTTCTTTTTTGTTTTAGACTCGTTTTCTAGTCAACTTAACGAATAAGAAAAGTTTAATTTCATTTGTTCAGAGGAACCGGTCTCGACTACTAAGTGCAACTTACTCGAAAGGTGTAGTATGTGAGCCGGTCGATTTTAATAAGAAATGATCGGGTTATGGGCCACCCATCAACCAAAGTTTATGGGTCGGTTTTCAAAATCTAAAACCCATAAACGATCCCACTTGTTAGAAATCGAAACCTAAATCTCCCGATCATTGCTATCGTCTCGTCTCTCTCGATCATTGCTCTCCCAATCTACTTTCACAAAGCGAACTCCTCCTCGAGGCAAAGGCAAACACAACATTGAGTATCGCAGGTTAGTTTTGGGGTGAATCAAAGCTGGAAGCATAAAATATGGCCCAAATTTTGAGTGATTACACTGAGTTTAAATACTGTTTTTGAGTTTATATCGAGTTTTATTTGATTTTATATTAGATTATTTTTTTATCTACGGTCGGGCTCCCTATTTTTAAAAATTAGGACCAGTAATCGATTCAAAAGTAGCGATTCCAGTTTAGACCACAATCTCAGTCTGATTTTGCCCACCACTCTTCGCCTATCTTGCCAAAGAAAATTTTGAACTTTGTGAAATACATAGAAAATTTTGTTAATTAATAAAAATGTTTGAGTTGATTTTTGAGATCTAATAATTAATATTAAATTATACAATAAAAATTCAAATTCAAATTGAATAGTAGTTTATTTTCATATTTTAGATAATCATATAATTAGTTAAAACATATAAAAACCACGATGGAGTCACCACCCAAATTGAACTGAAATTTTTCGAATCAAAACCAATTTTAAATTTTAGATCGGTTTTTTTATTCCAAATCTTAAACTGAATACTGATTAGACCAGTTTTAATCGGTGAAAATCTCAACTCGAACCAGCTCATGCCATAATTACTACTAAAAGAACATTCTAGTAGATTCAGCTCATGGGCTCCGCTGTCCGATCCAAATCCTTAGTTTCCTTCATTTTCGGATCTAAAATTCTAAAAATCCAGTCTTTTGACCAGCCCAGATATCGGAATTCCGTTCAAAACAAGCCGTCCCACTGTTTCTTGACCAGAATACGAAGAGCTCTGAACATTACGTTCCAGTTCAACGTAACGATCGGCATTCTTCGCGAATCTAATCAACTACGGAACCGCCAAATAAGGTTACGATATTTTAACTTCGTGCATCTGTAATATAATGTTGA
Source organism: Begonia fuchsioides (assembly GCA_003255005.1). Lineage (NCBI taxonomy): Eukaryota > Viridiplantae > Streptophyta > Magnoliopsida > Cucurbitales > Begoniaceae > Begonia > Begonia fuchsioides. The sequence goes on along the minus strand of QAOC01037401.1, from coordinate 116,726 downwards.
TTGAATGAAATATTTTCTGTTCTTGGGTGATCAGAATCGAAGGCGGCTGGGGATGGCGGCTGTCGCCGGCGTTGGCCAGCGTTCCGGCGTTGATGCTGATCGTCGGATCGCTCGTGGTCGACGACGCGCCGAATAGTTTGATCCAACGAGGTCGATTGGACAAAGGGAAAGCAGTTCTGAGAAAGATCAGAGGCACCGACAACATCGAGCCGGATAGCGAAAGAAGTTGCTAACTGCTGTCAAACGACATTAGCCTTTGTAACACATCTATTCACTTGGTATGTAGAATCAAGGGGATTAATTAACTCTATATGGTTTTATAGCTTCTCAAATTTCAATTTCAAACACGCACAATTAACTTCAAAATAAAAGAATGAGATGTTCTACTATCAAATAAGGCATGCACAAAAGTATTAGAGAGAAGAAGTGTACCATTAATCACTCCCGCCCAAGTTTCTCAGAAGTCTCTGGATCAGCAACAACATATATATGTCTAGTAACTTTAGTTTTACCCTTGCGTTTATCCCTCAAACTAGAACGGACTGCGCTATCTGACATATGTTGATAAGACTCTTAGGGGTTGATCCCAGCCCCCTGATACTGATGTTAATACTGAGGCTGATGCTGCTGAGGTCGAGATCCAGATAGTTGAGTTGATACTGAAGATGTTTGCCCAAACTAAGGGGGTTGACTCACTCCTTGGAAGTTGCATAACTAGAGGATGTTGGTATTGGCTATTGAACCGAAGTATCTCCTTGCTGACTCCGGTTATTAAAATAACAATCTTTCTTCTAATGACCATTTTTCCACATGTATAACAAGTATAATTGCTTCTAGACTTATCTGAATAATGGCCACTAGAGGAACTTCTTTTACTACTTTAGCTTTTACTAATATCTTTCTTCATAATCTTTCTACTACTTTTCACGCCTCTATATTCTTTCTTTTTACTTGCAGTAAATTTTTTTGCTTGATCGACTTCTACCCGCTTAGCTCAGGCCGCAAGAAGTGGTAGAGAAGTAAAGCTCAAGACAATTAACCAAGATTTAATTCTCGGTTTGAGCCTCACTCTAAACCTCACAATCTTATCTTTCATAGACAATTCAGAAACGTAACTCACAAGCTGTAGAAATTTAGTATAATACTCATGAACTGTCATATCGCTCAGCTCCAATTCGTAAAAGGCAGATTTCATCTATTGGCGGCGCTCCACATTACAAAATTAATCATTAAATAAAGCTTCAAATTGGTCTCACTGCATAAATTCATTATGATAATCAGCTTTAATGGACCGTCACCACCTCTCAGCAATACCTGCAAAATAATAAATGACTAAAGATACTCAAAATTCTGCAGGTACATAGAGAACATCCATATTTTTCTCCATTAGAATAAGTCATTCTTAAGCTTCTCTAGAATCATCCAACCCTTTGAAAGATAGTGTGTTCATATAACTCATTTGGTTAAAATACTTTAGTTGCCTAGTAAGCGGGTCGGCTGCCACATCCCGCCAAATTTTCCAGTACACTTCTAATAGCAGTTAAATGGTCCATGGGTTGAGGCTTACCCGTAGGATTAGTAGGATAACCCGTGCAGAATATTTTTGCGGTTTGCTCGTCTCATAGGCATATTTAATAAATCAAATTCAATTTGGATCTTTGGCTCTCATACCACTTTTTATGTCACGACCCAAAATCGGACCTAGACAGACGCCGGGCCCAATGACCCGATTCCCGAAGGAACCCGACCACTGAGCCCGAGGCTTGGGTATTCAATTGAAATCAAACAGCTAAAGTCTTAAAATTTCAAGCAAGCCCAAACATTTAATCCAAATAGTCAGATAACATATATAAAATGTTTCAACCCAATAATATACACATGAAGTTTTACAATTTAAAATAATACATCGTTCAAATTTTACAAATATAAATTGGAGAATTTAAACTCTAATATAAGTCTTACTGGGCCTTACCCGGGAATGATCCTGAAAACAAAGTTTGTAGTCAAATGGGTGAGTAACTACTCTTAGTTGAGATATCATTTTTTTAAAATTATAAATAAATAACAACATGTTAAAACATGTATAAACATTATTTTAAACAATCCATAAATATGTAAATGCACAATGATGAGCAGTGCAAATGATGTGCATACATCCACTCTAAGGTAGTGACAACCATAAAGACCCAGATCCGATTCAAAACTCAAGGGTATGCTTAGCCGTCCACATTAACCATTTGTGCACGATAACTCACCAATGTTCAATGATGAATGTACAATGCATATGCATATGTTCAATAACAATAAATTGCAATAATAATAATAATAATATAAATATAATTAAATATTTAAAATTAGTATTAATATAAAAATTTCTACCTCTTAATTCTTTGAAAAGAATTAAGAAATCCTGCAATAATACATTTAGATTTAAAAATCAATTTACATGTAATGTAAAATAAAATTATATTTATTTAATTTAATTTAATTTAATTTGATTTAATTTGATTTAATTTAATTTAATTTCAATTTAATTCAATTTAATTACATTTTAATTTTAATTTAATTTAACTAATTTAATTAAAAAAAATTATCATTTTCACCGGCGACTCTTCCGACCTCCAAATTTGACGAAACATACGTAAAAACGTTTCTCTCAACGAGACGAACGCATCAGTACTGAAAATTGCGAGAAAAACAGCAAATTTTTAAAACTGAACTAAAATAGTTAACTTGTTTATCAAATTTCTTCTAAAATATAGGTCAAACTTAAAAAAAAAATTCTTGCACATATCTTAATATTTTTCAAAGACAAATGTTTGAGTATCTGAATCGTCAAAAACGGAAGAGGGATATGAAAAATCACTCAACCCTACGTGAGTTTTCGTCGTTAGCCTGCTTCTCTATTATTATTTTATTTAATAATATAATATAATAAAAAATTTAAAAATAAAATTATAATAATTAATTGGTTAACGATTATTTCCCGACTTTATCTTTTGATTCTCTAGTCAATAATCTCAATCAACCGGATGTNGGCCAGAGCATCACCGTCTGCATCAACATGCTCTTCACTTTCATCATCGCCCAAGCTTTTCTGTCCATGCTCTGCCACATGAAGTGCGGGATCTTCTTCTTCTTCTCCGGCTGCGTTTTGGTGATGTCTCTGTTCGTCACGTTCTTGCTGCCGGAGACGAAAGGGGTTCCGATCGAGGAGATGACGGAGAAAGTATGGAAGCAACACTGGTTCTGGAAGAGTTTATCGACGACGGCGAAGACGATGAAAAGAATCACGTGTAAAAGTAGGAAATGTTGGAGAAATTGATTACTTTTTCAAATGTTTTTGTTTATCCTTTTGCACGTGTTTAATTGTTTTGACTCATCGTAATCGAGAATCTTCTGTGCAGAAAAATATCTCATGGCCGCTTAATTTTCTTTTAAAATAGAAATTGAATCAAAATTCTTTAAAACTGATTATAAAATTAATAGTTCTGATTTGATTATAGTTTTAATACAGTTTTATTTTATATTTAAAAAAATTAAAAAATATATTTTTATTATATTTAAATTAAATTCTAAGTAATTGAACGAGTTTATAACTAATTTAAGTATTTATATCAAATTTTATTAGAGTTTGAATCTATAAATCGTAATTTTTTAAAATTAAAATTAAAACTGGATTAAAACTAATCTAATTTACATTTTAAAGTAAGTAAATAATTCTAATTATTATTTTATATTTGAAAGATTATTCAACATTTTCCTCAACTCTTGAACACGTCATCCATGGAATGAGCGGGGACTGGTGTCATGGCACTTGGGATGGAAAATTGTCTCCAAATGGGTTTTATTTGACTAAAGTAATTATTTTTTTAATATAAATAATTATTTATTATATTTATTAAATAATAAATGACCACGTGCGGTGTATCTTTGTGCTTCATTTAACTCAGAACAGGGGTTGCTAGAATCCGGATCTTTCCGATCCGATCTCGATCCCAACTTCTGATCGTTCTACACCACGAACGATCATTCTAAATTACAAAAATAAGTACATTTTCAAAGGTGTGATGAACCCACTAATGAATTATTAATCAAAATGACCGCATCATCATTCAATCGAAATCGATGTGTGCAATAGTTCAAATAATGGAGAGATGATTATTGAATTACAGGGAAATCAAAAGAAGAGAGCTGCAATGGAGAGGCCCCGGGCAACTCGAACTTACAATTTGTCTAACTTCAAGAATCCCTTAGTTACGGATTCGGCAGTGTCGGGTTTGACATCGAAATATCATCGTACATGTCCGAAATTGCTTTTGCAAAGTAGTCCTTGGCTTGTGGTCTCTTGACCTGCCAAAACAGTTAACACATCAAAATATAGCCCGGCTCGAGAAATGCACGTCGAAAGACGGGATTGGTTAGTTACCTTAAACGTTGGAGTAAGAAGACCGTTCTCCACGGTAAACGGCTCGAGCACCAGAGTAACCGTTTTTGCAAATTCGAAGCCTCTCAACTGATTAAGAAAAGACCAGATGGCAATATTGTCAAAAAATACAGATGGAGGAACAAACTATGAAGAACAAAGGCATGCCTGTGCTTCTCTTCCGACGGCATCCATGTCTGCCAAGACAGCCGCTCGAGTTTTCGTATCCTTGCACAGCTGTTCTAAATCATCGAACTTCATTTTCCAAAAACAAAATCGCCGATTAGTGATCATCTATGATATTGTTCGATTCCGCACCTTGCATTTCACAGGCCAGCAGCCGATCAAAAACCTCCACGAGTCAGAACACTCGAAGGAGAGTCATAATATGCAACAGAGTCCATCCTATAATAACAATGTTCGGTTCCCAATAATTTTAGCACGGGCGATTCGAATCATGTACCTCTACCTTGGAGGTAGATGTCTTTTAACCAATTAAGATGCAACCCTCTTCATATTATGACTCCCCAGTTGAGGATTCTGGCAGTGGATAGTTCTGGCTAGTTGCTAGCCGAGTGAAGTATCAGAGTAAAATGCAACATGGAAAGTCGTATCAGATATATGCTCAAAAAATACGATGAAAATAAACCAACCATCTAATTTCTGATAATTAGGACATGACTTAATTCTATATACACTTATCACGCACCTTGATGCCTTCGGACACAGCCCACGCCTTAAGCACATCTGGATCGACTGAAACAATAGCCACTAATGAAGATTTGAAGCTGTCACCTGCAAAGAGTGATTAATAAAATTAGTCCATTTGATCCCCAAGTATAATGGCCCCTAAGATTTAAGAGCTCAGTAGCTTACCATATATAAAACACTGAGCAACAAACTTGCACTTAGCATAAACATTCTCAATTTTCTCCGGAGCTATGTACTCTCCTTGCGCCAATTTGAAAATATTCTTCTTTCTGCGACATAATTTGTGATATAAACTTAACATCCTCGTATTTTCAACCATTAAGATTGATTGAGAACAAGGAATAAACTTTCATTAGAACCTTTAAACAAAAATATTTATACTGGATCAATTACATATAAATAATCTCATGCATACAGTATGGAATCCGTAGAAATAGCAAATGTCACCACATAGGATCTGTTCAAAAAATGCCTTATAAACACAATATGAAAATGAGAGTCTATGACTTGATTTAGTCGATAACAGCAATAAAAAGTAATATTATAGGTCAAGAGTTGTGACGAAATATTGTTGAGAACAAGTTAAACATAGTAAACGTTGCTATCTTGATTTACAAATGAAGAAAAAAATACCATTCGATACTCAATTAAAAATATTTATCCTTTAGAAAGCAAAATTCTCTCACATGAAAAGTAGATAGACAAAACACATAAGTTGAAAAAATACTAGATTTCAAAAGGAAAGTTGGGTACCGAACCCTGTTGTCGGAGGGTGGATACCAATCGTATAAGAACTCTTCGATCATGGATTCCAACCAAAAAGAATGATGAATAAAGCACCACAAAGTAAAGTGTAGGGTGGTGAATCGTGTCATTGAAGAAGACAACAATAATCTTAAATCTTACCTATCGATGATTTTCAGGCGACCTCCGTCTAACCATAATCCAATGTCTCCTGTGTGAAGCCATCCATCTTCATCAATCACTTCTCTCCTAGAGTTTCAAAATATTATCAAATGTGAGAGGGAGAACACACATAAATGTAATTTGATAGAAGCAAGGTGCATTGAGTACGTTTGCACTTCATCTTTGTGATAGCCTTGGAAAACACTAGGACCCCTCACGCAAATCTCACCACGAGGATAGGGTTTATCATCAGAAGTGTAATTCATCTCTGGAACATCCACCAACTTTATTTCTGAAACCCAAAAAAACGTAAATATAAAATAAAAGTAACAAGGTTCACATTCTCTCCAATCTGATCATCGCAAATACTATGCACATTTGACTCTAAAGCAAACACTCGGTGCTAAGAATATCATGAGTAATAAAGAGATATAAAGACTTCAAAACAGAGGGTTCTATTGGATTTGCAGATCACTTGCATTTAGACAGCCATTGAAATCGTTACTTAAATCCAATACATATTAGAGATAGTAATCAGCATTAACACGCTGAACCTTATGCTTCTATAGGTAATGAATACCTCAAACTTAACGAATTTTTAACCAACACCTTGAACTTAATGATTTTTTAACGAGCACATCGATATTAAAAGGTCGTTTAACCTCCTCCTCTCTCTCTATCACTTTCACTCTCTCTACCAATCATCTGTTATTACCTCATTTTTATCGTCTAAATGTGTCATTTGAGGTTCATTTTAGTGTTTTTCTCGGTGATTGTGGTTGAATATGTCATTTAGAGAAGCCTTCATGGCAGAAAAAATGTCAAAGAAATTTTTATGTTGAGGTGTTCTTTATAAATCATTAAACTCGAGGCACTCTTTGCCAAGAAAAAATATTCAAGGTATTTTTTAACAGTACTCCTAAAGTACAGAGTGTTAATTCATGTTTACCATGTAATAAACTAAATTTGGTTCATTAGGATAATAGAATATGATAATGACTCGAAAGTAATCAACTCACCACATGCCGGGTTTGGAGCTCCAACCTGACCAGAAAGGTTGTCTCCTTCTTCCATTGAGCTTATAGTACAAGAAGCCTCTGTCATTCCATATCCTTCAGTTATTCGGCCACCAAAGCAACTAAGGGAAAATCATAACATACATGTAGTATCCAAAAGATGAAAAGTAAATAAACACAACAGGAAATTTAACAACAGATTAAAATATATTTACATTTTTAAAAACTCCATTACATCAGGGGACAATGGCGATGCACCTGACCCCATAAAGCGAACCCGCCCTCCAAGCTTTTCTCTAATTTTATTAAATACCAATCTATCCCACATGGGTGATGGTTTTTTTCCTAAAATGATGGAGTACACTAAGAAAAGTTATGCTGAGAATATATTAATCATGAAAATAGTTTTAATCTGCCAAAGTGCATAAATTTTTAATATAAGGAAAAATGACTCTTTCCTAAAAAAATTTACAGTATAAATGACTTTTTTTACTATTGCACATTTACCACTCAACATTGCTTGCTTCTTGGCATTGTAGGCAGCATTGAAAAGCTTCTCCTTCAACCCACCAGATGTCTTCACGGCATTCATGATACTGTCATACAAGATGGTCTACTTTAATTACATAAGACATATAATAGCTTTATAATTATGATGATGTAAAGGTGTTAATACTCATTTCATCAATTAACCATGTGATTAAATTACTGATAAAATACACTATTTTTGCTGACAAATAATCATGGAAACAGAAGATTGGTAATACCCATCATATATTCTGTTATAAAGTCTTGGAACACTGCAAAAGATGGTAGGTCTTAGAGCAGCCATATCATCCATTAGTTTCATATTATCCTGCATAGTACCATAGAATAGCATAAACGCTTGATTTCAAATAATTGAAAATGAAAAAAAAAAAACACAGCTCAAATACAATTCATCCCGAAGTCCTGGTACATCAAATTGCAATAAGAGGTCATGCAATTTCATTAGCAATAATAACTAAACAAAGTATGTTGTTGTTTTAGGCTTCTTATACATTCTCAAGCTAGCACATCATGTTACGACTCCTCATCTCGCACTTCACTCAATGATACTCCACTTAGTCAGCAGCTGGTCAGAACCCTTGACCGTAGATCCATCCTCCCCAACATGATTTAATTCTTAATAATTTCATCATACGAAGATTCAAACTTTGTACTTCTACCTGTGGGGAGAGGTTCTCTAGCAGAGTGTGTCATGGATCACTTGGCTAAAGAACCTCTACTCACATGGTAGAGTTGAAAAGTTTGAATCCTCTCGTCGTAAAATTATTAGAGACCGAACCATGTTCTTGAATAGTAGAACTCCCTCCATCTAACAACTCTAGGAAGGTTCTGACACTACTTAGTCAAATACGAAGTGAGAAGTCATAACACATCATTATAACTTTTCTTTTTCAAGGATTAAAAAAAATTCATACTTGCGAGATATCACTACTACGTTTTTTCATATTGTACAAAACTAAATAAAGAGGGGACATGAACATTATCTAAAAAAAATAAGGGGAGGAGTACATATTTGAACATATTGAAATATGACGTGAAAGTAATAAGTTAATCCCTTACCCCCATATAGAATCCAACAGCAACTCCATGATAAGCTAGAAAAATCTGGGTAACCCGTTCATATATGTGTGCCAAAGGTAGGTATGATATGTACCTGGTACAAGAAAATTCTTTTAATGTAAGCAAAGAACCCAGTTCTAATAAAGAAGCACCAATTTCCATAGATTTTGAAAAACAAAGATCTCATACTCACACATCTGATGGGTAGAATTTGATGGGAAGAGAGCCTCCAGCAACATTGGCAATCAAGTTTCCGTGTGTCAATACAGCTCCCTGCCAATTATTTGCATATTCGTGCTTATTTACCAAAGATTCCAAACCGGTTTCTAAGATTTCACAATAGAAAGTATATACCTTTGGAGTACCAGTCGTGCCACTTGTGTAGCAAATAGTTGCAACTTCGTCAGATTTTGGAGGGCAAAATGGCTGAATGCTGCTGCTGCCCTAAAAGAAAAGTTCCAACATAATGCGATATATTTACGTGGATACAAGCAGTAGTAGCTTCTGAAACTTGGTTAAGCCAGAACCATAACGCAAGGAGTAATAAAATGGAAATTAGGGTTTTCTAGTTTAAAGAAGTTCCGGTTACAGGCCTGATTACAGATCTTGATAGCTGAACATGAAATTATATTAGATAATTTGCTCATTGAACTAAAAGAAGATTTTGGTACTAACCTCAGCCAACAATTTATTGTATGTAACGACCTCAACCCCGGCCGATGACGGCAGCTTCGGCATTTGATAATCGATTCCACCAACAACCTAATCGCAACTAAATTGACTTTCAAGTGTTTTAAAATCTTCATTTGAAAACGTAATGAATGCATAGCATACCACAATAAGGCGTAATGTAGGCATGTCTGATAGAAAGCTCAAAAGCTGCAAATTAAAGGAGATAAATTTAAAGCTCAGTATCCTTGAAATATGGCCAAAGGTAAAAAAGCCTGTAATTCAACTCACAATATTCAACGTTTCAGGCACACAAAATATAGCTTGAATGACAGCATGGTTAGCTATGTATTTGACAGCATCTGGACCTGCATCAAGACAGCAAAATTCAGCTGACATTTGATCTTAATTTCCAAGACTGGCAAGCAAAATTTCAGCACAACTTCAAATGAGAATAGAGAAAAACCAAGTGTGTCATATAGAGGAACTGATATGTAAGAATATGCCGAGCAGGCGTGATCCACAACGGTCCACTCCAGTCGATTGATGAAATACAACCCCACACAAGCTCCCTGAACATAGATAACGAGTAGGTCATATGAAAGTGTTACGAAAACCCTGTTGTCAGGGGGTGTAACTCCCTCCATTCTGACCGGTGGAGGGTTTTGACCGGCTGCAAGCCGAGTGAAAACCAACGAATAAATGCAGGTAGTTTTTCAGTTCATCATGGTAGAGAAAGAAAGTGTAAATACTCACCTTTGGTATTCTATGATATATTAGGCCAGAACCTATCGCAGACCGAGCTGTGCCTGCTTCTCCATATGTCATCCATTTGTACCTTAGAGAAGGATTTTCAAGGGTCATTTCAAGTGGAGGAGAATCACTCAAAAAGAAATATAATCAATTCAAGCTTACTCTCCGACTGATCCATCGTCACGAATTCGCGTTCCAAGATATTTGCAATCTCGAAATGTATCGACCGAGCGCCTAAGTTGACAATTTCAGATATTGATAGATATTGGCATTCCGAACCAAAAGCGTTTATGCATATAGAAGAAGCTACAATGTAAATCAAAATCGAACATCAAAGGGAGATGCTTACACAAAATTATCGTGCAAGGTCCCAATGTCAGGGTGATCAGGAAATCTACCCACAAGCTTCAGAGGAGAACGTACAGATCTGTCGTAGAAAAAAAAAATTAACAGCAAAATTATAAAATTAAATTCCAATAAAATGTGAAAAGGTCTAACCTGTGTACATTCCATACTCCAGTTTGCAGTTTCTCAGGAAGCACAACGCTATAGCCTTGGTCTGTTCAGAATACAACATTAGCTTAGAAACGGAGAATTTTTTTCATGTGTTCCGAATGAATCATCATAGTTTAAAAAATATATAATCCGAGATGCCAGGAAGAGAGACCGTGGAAAAACTCGCCGGCGGTAGGGTGAAAGAGGAGTTGAGAGGTGGAATCACCAGCAGGGACGAGGTGGCCATTAATGGCTTTGAGACGACGGTGAGCTATTGAAGAATCCATGGAAATCGGAACAAGAAGAACTCGAACCAGTTGTTTCAGCTCCTAGCCTATGGCCGTAGATTCAATGCTCGTTTCTTGGAAAAAAAACCAAGCCCTTTTAGAGAGAGAAAGAGGTCAGATGGGGACGCAGTAATCGCAGATGATGCCGATGATGTGAAAAGATAACGATTCATAATCTTTAATATCAGATATTCATAGCCGACGCCGCCAATTCGTTCCCTAATTTGGAATTGTTTCAATTCCTCCAAATTTACCGAATCTCGATCCATGCTTTCCTTTTTCAGTCGGAGACAAAGGAGGAGGGATAGGCGGACTATGGTGGTTCAGCACTGGCTCTGGCCTTAAAGATGCAGCCATTTCAGGTAGATACAGACACCAGTTCAAAAAATGGCGGAGTTACGTCCCACGTATTTATATACCTATCCCTTGGTCCCGAATTCGAATATAGCTTGGCGGGTTAGAACCGTTATTATCTTCTAAAAATTTATTTATTTGTATTGATTTTGGTTCGGTTTTTTAATTCTTAGATAGCCCGAAATTTGGACTAATGAATCGAATTATTCTCTTCAAGTTAAAAAATTATAATTCAAAATAGTTTTTAATTTGTTAAATAGAAAACAATTAAAATAATTAAAGAAATAAGAAGTGAAATAATTAAAATAGTTTTTAATTTATATTTATTTTTTAATTTTACAATTTTCAGTTTAAATTTTAAGAGTTACAACTCAAGAGTGTAAAAATAGAAGCCGAATTTTAACTCTACTCTTGCTCTCGATTATGATCGATAGCGAGATAGTAGGTCGAAAAAATTTCAGAAACGAAGGATAAAGACACGACTCGATTAATGAAAATTGAATACGAGGATGATCCTTTGTACGTTTTGAATTCTAATTACTTGAGATTGACGAGGTTTTAACTTTGCAGCAGTAGCAAATCGGTCTTGAATCTTCCCGTTTATACGAGTTCCATGGCCATTTTCCGTTCGTCCCGGGATTTAAAGCTCTTAAAGCAGAAGAAAAAGTCAAGAAATTCGAGTCGATTTGGTTCACCATAATCTATAACCAGTTTCCCTTCGACCCATTTCAGTTCTCTCGCCTAATACTATGCACAAAAGTTCATGCTCCATAGCCAATCATCATCGTTTCGATGCAATCGATAAATCCGTATCCCGATTTCTCTCAAATTACACGGAATATCATTCAAACTACGATACAAATACAAGTGATATAAGTTCCTCGGAAAAGGGTTAATAAAGTGAAATGTTACACGATCTAACCAACAAGGTTGTCAGATTCATCAAGAATGAGTAACTAGTAATTGAAAATAATCAGCCATTTTCTGCTGCCGGCTCAATACACGACCAAACCAACGCCTTTCCGGTCCGGTTTTTTCTATCACGACCACCCATTTCCTCGTCCATATGAATTCTGTCCTCTAGGATCGGTAGACGAGCCTTGATTCACATAGCTTGATCGCTTTTTCTTATGCGTGTTCCATGCAAACATATTGTTACGCCACTCCCTTCTCGAGGCTGAATCGTATTCGTTGATTTCAATTATTGTCTCTTCCAGCTTGTGCCTCTTCGGGGTTGATTCTATTCCGGTGGTTTCTTCACTAGTGCCTTCGCTAACTATTGTCGGAGTTTCGTGCAATTCTGTTTCTTTTTCGACCCTCGAGTTGCGTGTAATTGCTGGTGTGCCATCAGCTATGAGATCTCTTCTCTTCCCTTTTATAGAAAAACTGCCTACATCTTCTCCATTTTCCACTGCCCTCATCCACTGCAAGTCACTGAGTGAATCTGCATAAACCACCTCTTTTCTTTTCCGCTTTCCGATAATATTGTCGAAGACTCGATTCTTTTCTACTTTGTTATCAGGTGTGGAGTATACCCATTCGGGCACCTCATGCTCTTCCATGAGCCGGGATCGGTATTTCTCTTTCTGTCTTCTTTCCTCGTCCATCTTCTCAAAAAGCCAGAATTCCTCGTCCGACCTCGCTGCAAGGCGGTTAATTTCTCTCTCGCTAGGCACGTCTGTTCCAAGCGCGCTTGTTCCTCGACGCATGATCTCCTCCAACATTTCTCTCCTGTCCTGAGCTGCAAAGGAAGTAAAATTGCAGTTTGATGAGGAAAATTTTTGCTTGAAAAATAAAATATTGACCCTTTTTAATAACATCAACCCTTTTTAATAACATCAACATCTACCCGAAAACAATCATAATTATTGACGCTTTATTGAAAAGTTATGCAAGTAGAATTTGAAAAAATTGGCTTCGAGATTTTCGTGCAATTTGTAAAATAAAATATAAATGATTAAATTATTGTTCACCTACAAGCTCGAATTCTTGAAAGAGCTGGTAATTTGTCAAGATATAAGAACTAAAGGTCTGAAGTTCAATATTAAGCAAAAACAAAAAATCTCATTAAAAAAAAAATTAACATGTAAGGACAAATTGTTTTTTACATGTGAATTAAAATGTTAAGATAAAATATAAACGATTAAATTATCATTCACCCACAAGTTCAGATTCTCAGGACATTTGGTAATTTGTTACTATTTCACAAACCTGTTGAAGTCGTATTGAAAAGTCCTGCCTGGATGACCTTTGCGTCGATTCCCATCTTTTCTTTCGCACGTTCCAATATTACCTCCTCAATCGATCCAACACTGACTAAGACAAACACCCTAACTTCTTTCTTCTGTCCAATTCGATGGGCGCGATCCTCGGCTTGTTGGTCCATTTGAGGATTCCAATCACTATCAAAGATTACAACTGTATCTGCTGTCTGTAAGTTCAAACCAAGCCCCCCAGCACGAGTACTCAGGAGAAACATGAAGAAAGGAGAGTCAGGAGCATTGAATTGCTTCAGAAGAGATCCTCTTTCCTCGGTTTTTGTCGAACCATCGAGCCTAAGATATTTGAAATCGTGCAGCTGCAGATATATTTCAAGAATGTCCATTAAACGAGTCATTTGCGAGAAAAGCAACACTCTGTGCCCAGCCCTGCGTAGCTTCGGGAGTAATCGATCGAGCAATTCGAATTTGCCAGAGGCTCTGATGATTTCTTCCTTTCGCCAGATGTTATAATCACCGGTTATGAAAAGATATGGGTGGTTACAACACTTTCTAAGCTGCATTGTAAGATTCTGCAGAGTCTTTGACTTCCCAGAACCTAACAAAAAAAGAACACCATTATATGTAAATCACTTAATATGAAAGTAGATTATCTTTCCATTCATTTCAAAAACTTCCACAATCTCTTCCCGAACCAAACATGAATCTTTCGATTCATTTGGCTCTCGCACTCCATTTCTTCAATTATTTATGATAAAATCTCGTCTCTTTTTTTCTGAATGTAATGAGCCTGTCTTCTTTTCTCTTTCTCTATTCATATTCGAAAAAATATATATCACAATTGGTCAACAAAGTTTTTTCTTTTTTGATTTCTTCAAATCCAAAGAATTTTCATTCAGATAAAGCGAACTTGATCAATAAAAGATAGGAAAACTTTGAACAAAAAATATTGACTTCTTAAAGTATGTTGGAAATATAGGAATGTACCAGTATCAACTCTCCCATTATCTGTAACTTGTTGATAATATACTTTCTGCCATGCTGACATGTCACATTTTAGAATGACCTGAGACTTCCCAGGAAGATATTTCTCCACTTCGTCTTTTTTTCGCCTCAATATAAATGGCCTAATAACCTGAAGCCCCATAAGATGTCAAGTGAACAAGAACAGAGAAATTGGAGAAATTCAAAGTGAGTAAACAAAATTTCTCTACTCACATGATGCAAACGTCGAATGATTAGTAGCTCTTCTTCATCGTTCAGAGACACATCCCCACGACCAACAAAGGGAGCATTAAACCACTCCTGGAAATTCTGAACGGAATTAAAAATTTGCGGAAGAAGAAAATTGAGTAGGGACCATAGTTCCTGCAAACTGTTCTGTATTGGGGTACCAGTCAACAGAAGCCTGCGCTTTATTTGATAACTGCAAACAAGAGAAACTTGTTAGAAAAAAGACAACTGGCAATGGAACTAGGATACAAATTTCGATGCTTGGACAAAAATATGAAGAAAAAGTCTCGTCGCAATGAAAGAAAATTCTCATTAACAATTCAAAAATAGTAATGTGAGACTTAACTTCTTAACATACTCTCTTATTGGACACGCTAACAAGTCGATCCGAGATTAGTTTAGTTAAAGTGCATTTAACTTATTATAATTAAAATATTTATTTATAATATTTATTATACTAATTACAATTCAACGTGTTAAAAGATATGTTAAGAAAGTAAACCTAGCATTAACCATTCGAAAAATATATAAGTGCACCATAGAAGAGAGATGATGTGGCACTCTCAATTTGGAAGGATAAACAAAAAGTGCAAAACTGTTGAAAAAGTGTATTTGGAAGAAGGCATACCCTGCAAGAGTTTGAGATAGAGCACAATCTCGATTTTTCAACCGATGTCCTTCATCAACAATCATGTAGTACCAGTGGATTTTCTTCAAAAATGATTTATCTCTCATGATTAGATCATAATGCGTAACCAACACATTAAATTTCCCATCCCCTAATAATTCTTCTTTGATTGCCTTTCTTTCCTCTTGACGCCCATCATAAAGAACAGCTGCAACACTGGATCAAAACAAAACATTAGGAAAAATTGTTTTATGATGGAAAAAAAGTGAATAACTTCCATTAAAAATCCATGCACAGCACATACCTAGGGGCCCAGGTTGAGAATTCAATCATCCAATTTGGCAGCACGGCCTTTGGAGCCACTATTAAGTGGGGCCCTGTCACATCCTTGAATTCAATCAGATAAGCAATCAATGAAATGGTTTGGATTGTCTTTCCCAATCCCATCTCATCAGCCAAAATTCCATTTAAGTTGTTGTTAAATAAAGAAAGCATCCATTGCAGCCCCTCTATTTGATAAGATCTTAATTCTCCTCCTTGCAATATGGATGGTTGTTCAGTGACCTGCAGAGTTTATAGATGTTAACTACAGTTACATACGTTTGAATGCATTTAGATAAGGAAACCAACCCAAGAAACTTAAATCAGCTTTGCAAAAAAAAAACCCCAGAAAACAACACTCTCTTAGAAGTTCCCTGTAGAAAGATACCATGAAAGTGAGTTATTCGTTCTCTTTGATCATTTCCAGTTGAAAACATAGGACAGAGTAAAATCTTCAATTCAACATTGTTTATATTCTGCAAGAGAATTTCCTAGTGTCTATATGACGTGCATTTTATAGTTGTTCAATGCAAATCCTTTTTCACTAAATTCACATAGTAAAAGGCATTGAATGGACAATACAGTAATTGTGATACTTATCTCCTCTCAAATCTGTTGAAGTACAAATGAGAAATCCTCTAACTGTAAAGCCAATTCCAAGAGCTAAGTTACCATAATAGTGAGAGTTATCTCACCTTTTCTTGGATAGCATGAATAGCCGAGTTATACTGTCTCTGTCCTTCGAGTAGATCATCTGCATCATCATTTTGATCTATATCATGGGCATCCACATCTTCCTCAAGAAGAATATCTGGAGGGGTTCCATTCTTTGAAGTATCCAACTCAGATAAATCAGTTTCTGAATCATCCAAGGTTTCAATCCTATCTGAAAGTTTAGAATCTTTTTGCCTTTGAACGGCAGCTCCCAAATTAACTAGCAATTTATTAGTTTCTTCAAGAAGAATAGTTAGTCGTTCATTCTTGCTCTCCTTAACCAATCTCATGTAAGCTTCTTGGTCATCCGCCTTTAGTGCCTGGAACCTCAATTTCTCAGCCCGGGTTGCTCGTTGTCTTTGTCTTCCATGCCAAGCCTATTGAAAATACAATTAAGAAATCATTTTATGTGTTCCAATTATTGTTAACAACTTCGTTTAATGTAAGGTTTGAAAAAAAAACGCTGTAGTTCATTCTGCAACCTGAATTCCATCATTCCTTTGTTTTCTGCGTTTCAAAGTAGCTTGATCTTGCAACTGGAACTCCCGAACTGCATTGAGTATTTCTGTAAAAAAATTTCTTTTCCTAGTCTCTACGTGGTTCTTCTCCTCCTCTTTTAACCTTGACAATCTCTGCAACATTTTTTATCAAACAGATTCAAGGATGAAACTCAAGAATAAAAAAGCTTTTAGACCATTTAATTGCTATATATTAATCTGTTTTTGCCACCATCCTCAGATATAAGCTATATATTCATCAAAGCAGTGCAATTCAATTATTTCTTTTTTAGTATTAAATTATAAGTAATATTAGGTTTACCTTCTTATAATATTTTTTATTATACACACAGACATGTCGAGCAGTGAGTGATGCAGTAAATATAATAAATAATTATTTTAATTGTAATATAATAATTATATTTTAACTAGACCAATCACGGCTTGACTTGTCAAAATGTATAATGAAAACGTATAATAAGAAAATAAACCTAGCATTACTCATAAATTGTTCTAATGTGTCTACATTATGAAAATCTTTTCTCCTCCCTCACATGCATATTTTTGTTGATGGATAGAGAGAGTTAGATACATAAAAGATATACTGCCTATCTAAAAATAAGAAAATTTTCTTAAATTGTACAAATTAAAAGAAGAAAAGCTCTTATACTATTGTCACCTCAGCATCTCGTTTCTTCCTTAATTGATCATCAGCTTCGGTGGCAAAAGAATCTCCATATGGAGGACGATGCAACCGCATCATCCCCCAATCAAATAACTGCTTATCGGGATATGCACAAGTCTTACGTAGTAAGTATTCCAAGCTCAAATCTGATCGAACCTTTCTTTGGAGTTCTCCCAGCTGTAAGGAAATTCATATCATAGCTCAATTAAAAAAAAGTAATACTTAATGCATCTGATATCATCTCAGGGTAAACTCCTGAAGTTGCACCATTAATGGTAGCAGGTAGCACACAATTTATGAGAACGGAAATCTAAATTCAGTGAAATGTTGTATGACAATTTACAAGTTCAAAGAGGTATGACAATTTACAAGTTCAAAGAGTCCCTTCGTTGTTCTTAAAGCATCATGTTTTAATGCAGGTTATCTTTCTTAATGGTATAGATTTATAATAGGACCAAAATACAATCTTATACGTACAATGATGAACATGTAAAGATTTTTCAAAGAGAGTTGACAGCATTAGGTAATACCTTTAAGCCATAAAGCTCAATCAAGCATTTTGTCTGCAAGTTCTCTCCTCTATTAGATGGAAATTCTGATCCCAAATCATTCAAGCATTAGAAAATCTTTAATAAATTGAAACAATACCATTCAACTTTCATGAGCAATTAAAAATGAAGGCATATAAATAATGCGTACAGTCTAGATATTAGACAAAAAACGTCACATGCTTAAAAATGGCACCAAAAAACACGAGTCAATAATAAAGAGTAGAAAATATGATAGAAGTATTTCATTCATAATAATTATCCTTTAAATGGCCACACTCCTAATATAAACTTAATATGTTTGTTCAGGCATCCATTAAATGGTGCTTTTTCAGATCATCTGTCCTGGACAAGAACATAAATGGTAAAAAGCAACAATAGCAACGACCAATTGTCACAGCATAGCGTTGAAAAAATAAGATGTATATGGTAGTCTATACTGTCAGCATTTGATTCACATGAGATTAGAGGTTGATGGTATAGGGAACTTTTTTTTATGTATTCAAAACCTTCAAGTTCAGTCAGCCGATGGTGTATGTTGCTCTGATACCGATTTTCTCTTGATTCTGTCAATCCTAAACTTGATGTGCATTCTGATCGCTGACTGGTTAGTGCATCTTCAATTTCGCTAAATAAATCTTCTTGAGAGTCACACTGATGAGTATCCTAAATCAAAAATTCATAAAAAAGCATTTGAAAATTTCATAGAAGCTCATAGTTGAAATATCTCTTGACATAGATATAAATGAAAAAATCTGTCGAAGTTAAGCCCCATATTTCAGATAAATTAAAACTATCAAACATAGGCCCCTATTATCTTCTTCACATCTCTTGGATTTATGTAAAAGTGTGAAAGAGTACTTCAATTTCATCCAGAAATTTTGCTATAATAAACTTGGGGAAGAATGCTTTTCTACGAAGACAGTGACGTCGAAAAGGAACAAGCATCTTGTAATTCTCTGACGTAAAATCAGAAGCGAATAATATAGATCAGTGATATAAATTGAATAAAGAGATAAAAGAATCATTCAAATGCCAACAACTCGCAAGCAGAACTCATTCAACAAAAGCAAAGACGTAAAAATCACCTCCATCGCACGAATCCTCACACCAAAACCACAAATTTCCAAAAACAAACACAACCCTAAGAGCAGAAACCCCTAAATTGCTCGAACAACGAGATGGGAATCCAACAAAACATACCCAATCATGGCGGAGGTCGTTGTTTTCGTCTGCAGCACCGGAGCAGATGGACGAAACGGCGTCAAAAAGTTGAGGAGGCAGAGGAAGATTGCGTGAGATGAGATTGAGGGCAGAAATCAAAGACTTGGCGCGACGAACATGGTCAAGAAAGGATTGCTTGCTGTCGAGCTGAGCCATAATTGTGGCGGGAGAGGCAACGGTTGGGTGTTTAAACGAGTATAAAAGAATAAAGCAGCCAAGTTTAAATCTCAGCTATGGCTACTTAGCCTCGCTACGCAATTTCCTTTTTTCTCTTCCGCTACGCAAAAACCTTCCCCTCCTCTCTTTGTTCGGCGCTGTCTATTTCTCGTTTCCTTCGCGTTTTACACTAAACGGATCTAGGCTGAGTTCGCCCCGTTTACCAAACACGCCTCTATCTTTCGTGAAAAGTCGATGTTACCCTCCCAATTATAAATGTTTATTTTTGTCATACTTTCGTATTATATCTTCTTACGTGTTATTGCGTGATCGGATCAATACATACATTTAATTAATAAAAATATAAATAATTATTTGTTATTTGAATTAATCAAATTATAATTAAATCACATCTTGTTATTCGATTTTCTCATGGTTTTTGTTTTCTTGGAAGGACAACTTGCATCATCACTCAATCCCGCTATCATGTCCACGAGATTGTGCGGCTTAATTATCAAAGAGAATTGAATTTCCTAGCATGGAACATGATCCGTAGTTTGAAAGGTTAATTGAAGACTTTTTAAAGTTCATGGTATTTATTACAACTACATCTACAGTTCATATGATAAATTTATATTACCCTTGTATTAGATAATCTACTCTCAGGCGAGAAATTTGAATAATTTAAATTAAAGTAATCACTAAATACTCTGTACACAACTCAATACCAACTATATACACCAGTTATGCACTACACTAAAAGCCATAATCCAATCCAAACACAATAAGTTTGGCAAAGAGGTCGAGAAAACCTTGGCCCGTGGCAAAATTTTATCGATTTTCCTCAATTTCAGGTCTCTTTTTCCGGCCAACTTCCACAAGCAAAGTCAAAAGAGCTTCACAAACCTGAGCTGCATTGGCTTCAGAAGGGTCGTCGTTCAAATCCGAATAAACCATCCATCCATGGTCAAGTTTCTGAGCAGGTCTTACTACAACGGACCCTGGAACCTCAGCATCCCGACGAGTCACGAGCCCATCGCTCTTCTCGCCATATCTGGTCTGCAGAAGCTGCGTGCATGCAGCCATGGCTGCACCTAGCGGCACTATGACTGGGAGCTTGGCTGGCTGGCCAATGGACCGAGGAGCCAGAGGTAGCTCTGCATGAGCCACCCTTGATAGTGTAGCCAAAACTGCAGGAGAAATACTGGCTTCAGTGTGAAATGATACGACAGGGAGTTCTTCTGGCAAAAGGTAAGTCATTAGAAACTTCTTTCTCTTCTCATAGGTTAGATCTTCCAGAGCTTGCATGTCTCCCTGAAACGAAACAGATAGCCGTTGATTATTTTCTAAAAAAATGCCGTTAGAAATGCCAGACTTGATAAATAACGGTAGAATAGTGCTAAATTTACTTTATTAACATATTTTTTTATTGTACATACTGACGTGTCGAACATTGATTGATATAATTAAAGTATATTTAATATGTTATAATTAAAATAATTATTTATTTCATTAATCACAGTTCGACGTCAATAATTATAAGATCAACTCTCACAAATATGAATCACAAGATAAAAGAATAATATACCACTTAAAAGATTCAAATCAATTCAATAAACAAAATTCTAAACCAGACATTATCCAATTTCAATAGATAAACATAGACTAAAGCCTTGTGAGATTTATACTATCCTAGAAAACTTCCACAATAAAAGAAACACGAGCAAATAAAAAGAAAAAATTTACCCATTGAACCAAATTTCGAAGCTCAATTCCACAGCTATGCAACCAAGATTACCTTTCCCAACGTAGGAATGCAAATAGTGGCTTCTAAGTTAGGTAAGACTTAAGAGGAATGGAATACCAAAATACGAACTTTTCGAAGAAAGATTAGACAAAAGTAATGTAATTATGCTCATGCAGACCTTAATCACTTTGCAAATAAGAATCTCCATGATCTTTCGAACGTTGACGTAATCACCAAGTTGCCCTTCTCGCAAGATATCTGAAGCTATTGGGCTTCCACCATAGGGACTTTGGGCTAATGCTAGACCAGCTACCTTATCTTTCAAATCAGACCAATAAAGGGATAGTGCAGCTGCTGCATCTACTCCTCCTTTGCTGTGGCCAAGAAGCAAGACACGCTTCTTTGAACCCCAATAAATTTCCTCAATGTACTCCTTTAGCTCTCTAGCATTTTTCTCAACTGAAGCCTGATAATTAATTGATCCAATTAGAATAATATGTAAAAGTAATAATTGAGTAACAAAATTTAATAAAAAATAGCAAACGCACCTCACTGTGAATCTTCGCAATATGACATGCCAGACCCATCTTGGAGAAGCTCAATTTTGTATTAACGAAATAAAGTGGTCCATGGTTGCTGAAAAGACCTACAATTATTAGAATAAACCAAATATGATTAGTATATACCATGCCTCCATTGACAAGGAGTGAACATTATGTTTTAAAAAATTAGTACACTTAGATATCATAAATATTCAGATTATTAAAGGAAAAAAAAATATTCAAATGCTACCTGGAATGAACAAGTAAACCACCGTGTTTGGTAAACTGTGGATACCATGCCTGAGAAGATAACATTGAGTAAATGACATTAATAACATTGATAACATTAATTAAGATTTTGCATCATTCACCATACCTGATGTTGTCCAGAATTTCCATAAATTTTTCTGTTCCATCTTCAACAGGGGGCACCCCAGGACAACGCTGCAGCCATCCGATATCATCTGCAGACCCTCGAAGGGTCGTACGTGTCCGTTCAATAAGGCTGAAAAGGTTAAATTTATCATGTTCGGTATCCCCAAAGTCATTCGCAGCAAAATATTGCATTAGAAATATGTCTTTGCGTTCTGTTGAAAAATGTAGATAGCTTAAATATACTATTTTTTTATAAATAAGAGGTGTATGACCTTTAGGTTTAAGTGAATGCGCACATCAACTAGAAAAAATCAAGGGCAGATGTAAATGTCATTATAATTGATTTCATCGTATCAAACAAAATAAGTAGACCATTTACTTGTTTATTCTGATGGTAAAACAGAGGTTGTACCTCCATGTTATGCATAAGCAACTGTTCAGCACTAACCACTCATTTTGAAGAAATTTTTAACTGGCAAGAAAATAGACTCTGCACATAATTGTTACCTTTGAAATATGGAAATTCCATTTCTTGCAGAATTAGTAGATTGAACAAGAGCTCCAACATCTGGAGATGATTTTTTTAATCTGGTTCTCGTCTTCTCATTAATTATAACAGAAGCAGAATGTGAACTTCCGGGTAAATCAGAAAATTTTGATTCGATAATCCTTGAATCTTGACAATCATTAACAAGTTGTAATCCCACAGCTTCTTTGGAAGAAACTGTCATCATTTCTCTCTCATCCGGGTAAGAATTTTCAAGATCAGCAAAACCTGAATCTACTGCAACGAGACCAAATAAATGAAAAGTGAGAGAAATAAATGAAAAATGCACCTAGACAATATTAATGTAAGATAAGTATCAATGCTAACAAATTAACTTTACATTACCCACGTGGTATTCCCATGCAGGAGATTATTAAATAGGTAGACTAATTGTGATTGTCTATATTTGCAGACAAATTTTTAATATCTAAATAAATAATCATAAAATCCTTATTCTGAAAGTGAGCAATATGAAGTACTAATGACAAAGATTCCATATAATAGATCTGGTGAAGTAGAATTCAGTCATAATCGACCATAGAGAGCTAAATGATAGACTTACTTTACGGTTTACTTATAATAGGAAACCGAAAAGTAGTTAAAGAGAAATGGTTATTGTAAAATGAATAAAGAGAGATTAATAATCTGTAATTGACATTGAATGATTTGAAAAGTTAGTTACAGGAGGTAGAGGCCCTCGAAGCTCTCATGATTTTAACGTCGGCCTTAATTTCTCTCTTCAGCCCGTTGTAGAAGGTGCTGAACAAAACCTGTTCTAGAACTCCGAATACCCGTGAGAGAAGAAGCTCGAACCTCGTCCAATATTCTTTGACAGAATCTTCCTGCTGGTGAGCAGTTAGTCGTACGCCGTTCTGTTCTTGGCTTCCCCAAATATCTCGAAGAGTCTTCTCTTGAAATCGAACCATGTCCTCATCGGCCTGTTGGCATTCTCCCATTGAAACCAGGAGAGTGCTGGTCCTTCCAGACAGACGATGACTGCCGGAATTTTCTCCTCTTCGCCGAAGTGATTCACGGTAAAATATCGTTCTGCCCTATAACTTCAATCTTCCGGCTCTTTTCCGCAGTAGACTGGTAAATCCAGCCTCCTTGGACAGCTTTCCTTCTCGGGGCATCTTCGTTCTTTCTCTAATCGACCGGTTTCTGAATCGGCTAATCATTCTCGTTCTTCTTGCAGGTTATTAGACTGCCGATGTTCTAATTGTGCCAGAAGTTTCGACACTTGTTCTTGGAGCAGGGACATTCCTATCTTGAATTCCTCCCTCGTCGCGGTCAATTCTTTCTGCCATTCCATGTCGCTCTCTTTCTGTGTCTTCGACGAACGAGTTACTGACATCTCCCCAGAGGATCGACGGCTCTGATACCAAACTTGATAGGAACTAGTAAGTAGTTTTTTAAGAAATCAAAAATTTGTTGAGAGCTTTGAGGGCCTCTACGTCCCGTAACTAACTTTCCAAATCATCCAATGTCAATTACAGATTATTCATCTCTCTTTATTCATTTTACAATAACCATTTCTCTTTAACTACTTTTCGATTTCCTATTATAAGTAAACCGTAAAGTAGGTCTATCACTAAATTTCAAGAGAAGAACATAACAAGAGGACTACCAGAATAATCTGAGAAACAGCGGGTAAAGAATGATGTTGTCTGGGCCAAGTATGAAGCTGCATGATTTAAAGATGGAATAGAGGTAAAGAGCTGAGGAATAAGCCCATCATCTGCTAGATCATCATCATTTTGTGCCTGATAAAATGGGATGGAACCGATAATCAATTTTTTAGAATGTCTACTTAATCATATCAGAGATTTGGATGGTTGGAAGACGAAGGGTTTCAACAGAGTAAGATGAATTGATTGGACATTTGTTATGCTTGTGAGACATGATCTACATTTTCCTTTTGTCCTTATTCCTCAAATGCGTATGAAGCAAAAGTTGCAATCAATTAAGAACATAAAACCATCCAAAACTATGATATAAACATTACTCATGCCTAAAACAATATAGTCTTACATATTGATATTTATCTGATTAAATTTTACCAGCATACACCTGATAAACATAAAATATACCCAACCAACAATCTTACTCAACTGAAGTCTGCGTCTTAGAACCATCCAATCTCTCATTGTGTTCATGCAAATCTATGTAATTTCTTCCTAGGGCCCTATGGATAAGGTAAAGTCTAGGTATCCCTCTAGAAACACATGATTCATGTAGCTACTGCTACTAAGAACATCTAATCTACCGTACAAAATTCAAACTTCATCTAATCTAGTTAAATCCCCAATACAACTACAATCTTTCTGATAAATGCAGAGCAAAGTCAGATTACTTCTAGAATAAATGCAAGTAAAATCAGGTAATTTCACGAAATGGCGCAAAACCTTTTTGAGAGATGAAAAAGAATAAACAAAAAGCCTCTGAATTTTAATCAAATTATTATGGATCACAATACTCACAACCAATGATGTCTCCGAATCTCCATTCCTCGCATTCCCATCTTCCATTAGCGTTGAAATTCTTTTTCTGCACATAGAAACAAAGCAAAGAACGGAACCAGTTGATCACCGCGTTCGTTTAAAATTGTTCAAAATTGCATGTCCTTGAAATGGAACAAGGAGAAACTCAACAAGAAATTTGTATCGAGTAAATCGTCAAAAGAACAGCGATTCACAAGTCAGCCGTTAGTTCCTGAACACATGAAAAAATAACAGAAACAGGAAGGATTACGTCGGAACATAATTAGGGCTTTCAGCATTTCAGAGCAGGAGAGTTTCTAACTTGGTACCCAAACGGTTCCGTGTATATTAGGATTTGCGAATAATCCTCCCTCCCTCTTACATTTTTTTTT
>QAOC01037401.1:38092-90018 GCA_003255005.1 Begonia fuchsioides | reverse complement strand
TTCCACTTCACTTGGGAAAAAAACGCGTTATTGTTTGGAGTTTATTTGTTGTTCTGGTTGTTCAACCTGAAGCTGCCATTCCCGAGTATTGTTTGAAATTGCTCTTTATTTCTTTCTTTTTTCTTTGATTCTCCTTTTGTGATCCACCCAAGCTGTATGTATACCACTTATAGGACTTGGAAAGAGCTTGGGTAATCAGAACTCTTACGTATTCTTAAAATTCCTCGACCCAACTTTCAGTTCTTTCTCTGTGCTTTCTCATCTTTATTAGTTCCCAAACACTTGCAAACGGTGTGGATGCTCTTCCTCAAGTTCTTCATCTTCAAACAGCTAACCATAGTAAAAAAAATTATGCGTATTAATCAAATTGTACCTTTACATAAGAATCAGATCTCTATTTGAGTTCATAAATGTGAACAAGCATTTCAATGTTCTTGTAGCTGAATTTATTATCCTAGCACCTAATGCTGCTAGTCTATTATAAGCTTTGGATCTAGACAAAGTTGTCCTTGCTTTCAGTTAGATCAAAATCTTCTCTGAGATTAACTGAAAATAAAACGTAGATTTGCTTGGAATTTAATGTTCTGTCTGTTCAGTGTGGAAGTTATGATGTCATATAATGACAAGGAAATTTTTTCGAAGGTTTACTACAACTAATCCAGCATATTACAAGTTGTTTTTGATGAATTTATATCCATAATTTCTGATGGAGTTGTGACCATGTTTGCTTCATTTTCTAGTTCTCTTTGGCTGTTGAGATAAAATAAAATGGAAATATTAAGTCTAGGTAATAATGGAATCCACTGAATTTATTTTTTTTCATATTTTGTATCTGCATTTTTAGCATTTTTCCAGATCCAAATGTAATAGACATGATTCTGCTGCCCCAAATATTCATTTTTGAATTAGGAACACAGTTTTCCAGAGTTATGAGCAGTTGATTGGAAGGTCTTATGCACTTGCTAATGTAGCAGCATGGGTCCTGAAATTGATGTGAAAGGAGATATTGATACTGTGATGGAGTTTTCAGAAAATAGAGAGAAGAACGATGCCTCTCAAGGCCAAGATTACAAGCTTTTACCTTGTACCAATAAGGACGAAGACAAAAATTTGGCTGAATCTTTGTCCTCTGAACCAATTATCATACCAGATGAACATGATGATTTGGAGATTAATATAACTGAGTGTATGAATGATTGTGATGGTGGGCTAATTGAAACTGAGTGCCAATATGCGACTGAAAATTCAAGCTCTTTTGCTGATACAGTATCTGAAACAGAAAATAATTTATTAGATGATGAAGAAGTTGAGTCCGAGCTATGTAATGCCACTTCACTAGATCCAATTTATAATCAATATCGTGCAGAATTCCAAATCAGGTATTGCTTATTATGTTGCTTTTATGTGTGATATTGTGCACTAACTAATAATTTTTTCTTCTTTCTTAAGATCCCATGACTCGGAGAGTAATGTATATTTATGAAGATAAGTGGCTTTTTATCTTACCTATTTGAGTGATTTCTCTAGTTGGAGTTTGTATGC
Organism: Begonia fuchsioides; assembly: GCA_003255005.1. Lineage (NCBI taxonomy): Eukaryota > Viridiplantae > Streptophyta > Magnoliopsida > Cucurbitales > Begoniaceae > Begonia > Begonia fuchsioides. The sequence continues at coordinate 88,476 of QAOC01037401.1, read as the reverse complement.
CCCCGCTATGATTAATTCAGAAGGGATACATGTATAATACTTGCCTGATATCCAATTACATCTCAGAAATCTGGGTGTCTAGAATAATGTTACCTTGTCTTAAATCACTCAAATTCTAGATGAATTGATGGATTAAGTTTTTTCCCTTGGAAGTTAGTGCTTTGCATGCTGTTTTGTCTGAAACTATATCAATTATATTCCTACTGGTTTCTGGGTAATGATGGAATATGACGAAATAATTCTCTTGGTTAATCTTTGCAAATTTGTTTTAAAACAAATATTATTATTACTGACGTATAATCATTCCTATATTTTTTTAGAGTGCTTATTTCTGTTTGGTGTGGATCTACCTTGGCCTTTATTTTCAGGCAAAAGAAGCTAACATTGCATTGGAGGAAGTTTATTCGTCCTCTCATGTGGCGTTGTAAATGGACTGAACTGCAAATTAGGGAACTTAAATCCAAAGCACTAAAATACGACACAGACCTTTCATCTCATAATGCATTCCATAATTTAGAAGTTTCTGATGCAAAGTCGTTACCGATGCCAAGTCAAAGGCACAGAAGTAAGATTTTGAAGAGAATGAAAAGAAAGAAGATTGAAGAGACTCTAGATGTAGTGTCATATACGTTACACCATAATCTTTTCTCCTATTATGGTATAAACTTGTCATCTTTCTAATTTCTACATGTTGTGTTTATTTAGTACATGATATTTTAATGTGTTAGTTTCTTTCTATTTTCAGAGAAGAAAAAGTCTGATCGTGCTTCTGTGGAAAACTTTGCGGGTAAGCTATGCAAGATTTTAGTTCTATATGAACAGTTGCAGATATGACTAAAAAAAGTCAACATTGTAGCTGTCAGTATATATTATAAATATATGAAACATTTCTTGTAGAAATCCTGCTTGCTGTATTTGTATGGGAATCTTATTATTAATTTATTTCAAATAGTTTAAAATTAATGATGTTTTGATATGCGTAAAGGAGGAGACTTCTGTCACTGAATCTGTTTTTTTTTTTTTATTCTGAGACTTGCGCTTCTATAGTAAATTATATTTACTTTAATCAAACACATTTTTCATCAAATTTCTGCAGATAAGAATAATATTAGAAATGATGAGTGTGGCACAGCTGAAGGATGGTCTTCTTTCAACTTCAGGGATGGTGAAAATTCGTTAGAACATATCTTTTCTAGGATTGAGGTGTTGCAGTCAGAAGTTCGGAAGTTGAAAAGCAGAGTTGACAAGGTAGTTAATGAGAATCCCATGAAGTTCTCTTCCATCAGTGAGTTAAGCCTTGGAGCTCCAAGCAATAGTCCCGCCTCTACTGATGGAGAAAATAGATTCCCAAATTCATCTCGTCACATATCTGAATATTTGGGAGATATGCTTATGACAGAGGGTGCAGTTTCTGGTCGTGCTGAGATTCCCTTGTTTTCTGATTTGATTGAAGGACCAGATAAGTCACAGATTTCGGGGTCATCAGAAAATGTAAGTTTTTTTTATATTAGTATTTTTCATCCATTAAATCTTCTCTACCCAGTTTGTATGATTGACGTGGTTTTCTTTCCATTTTTTCCCAAGAATTTTTATTCTACCATGAAAAATTGCGGTGCTTGTAGTTATTAGATTGGATTTTATTCTTAATCTATTAAGCTTATATGTATCCAGAAAACTTAGAAAATCTATTAGAAAAAGATTTACCACCATTCTTGAGATAGCCGATGTATAGAAGAAGACTAGGCCTATATATTTGGAGGATTATGATAGGGCTCAAATCAAGCAAAGCCCAATAGGGTGTTTTTAATGTGGTTTTTTTAGGTTAAGCCAATAGACTTGGGATGTTAGTATAAATATATGTAGCGTTATGTTTTGAGGGCTATCAAGAAATTGAAGAAAAACTCCGAGGAGAAGTAGGCCTCCATTAATGTCTTTCTATTTCGTTTTATGTTCTTGGTGTTGATTTTTTTTATTATATAATCGTATTTTTTGTGCTATTCGTGCTCGTTTTTTAGTGCCTTAGATAGGCCTATCTGATTTATATAGCCTCCTTTCTAATAACTCTATCTGCAATAAGTTATAAATCTTATTGAATGCAGGCAGAGGGCGATATTCTGATTCATAATCAAGCAGCCAAGGATGAGTTGCGCGATTTTGAAAATACTAGAGGCCAGTTCACCGACCAACGTTGGGTTTTACCCGAAGATCGAAAACCCAATCTTCGAATATCCGTAACCATAGATGATTTAAACTCAAAGATCGTTGAATCCGATGTGTCGCCGAGCCCACATTCGCTTTCTGCTGTAAAATCAACCGTGGGTCGCAGTAAAAAAAGGCGAAGAAGGAGAAGATAGTGGCCATGGAGGGCATTGAGCTAGCTGAAGTGCTGATATAATGGTATAGTTTTTAATCTATTCCCTCTGTTTTCTTAGATTAGGTTCTCAAACAGATTTAGGAGAATGTTGGGTTTTGCATATAAAAGGATTTGCATAATTTGATTTTGGGAAATGCACGTGTTCCTCCTTGTGTTAAAGCAAAAATTAGGGCAAATGATTTGGGGTTTTCATATGTAATTGTTGCCATTTTTAGTACCCATGATGGTGGAATGGTATATGAACAAGAAAAAAGTGAATAAAAATAAAAATCTTACTTTTTTTTCTATTAAAAAAAAAAAAAATTATGTGAGATTGTGGGTAAAATTAGACCGAAATCGTAAATCAGATCAGAACCGTCAATTTTAATTCGGTTTTAGTTTTAATTTTTAAAAAATTATGATTTATAAGCTGGTTCTGATATTTATAAGTACAAAATCGTGAAACCAAAGCTTAGATCATGAGTTATAAAATTCTACAATCGAATAAAATTCGACTCATATCTTAATAAAATTTGATATAAATCTTAAAATTAGTTATAAATCCTCTTAATTACTTAATATCTGACTCAAATATAATAAAAAATATATTTTATTATTATATTTTAAAATATAAAATAAAATGGGTTAAATTAAAACGCTTTTAGAAAACTACATTTAACAATTTTTGTATTTTAAAAATTGAAGTTTTAAATTGAAAAATAGCTAATTTAAAGGGTCAAAGTCAACTTGATGAGGTGGACTTCTAAAAGACTCGGTGTTGTCAATAGCAGAAATATTTATATATAAAAAAATATTTAATTTATTTGTTGAGAACTTAAAAGCTCAACGATCGTGAAAGCAACAGCTCAACCTTCGCCGGCCGCCTGAGGATCGGCTCCCTCTTTTCCGTTCTTACATCTCGTTTCTGCTATGGCTGCGGTGGTTTCGGCGATCTCAGAGAACCTTGAATTTCCACCGCAGCAGCGACCGATGGATCGTTCTCCTTCCAAATCTGCCACTGATTCCGCCACTGACTCATCTGCTTCGTCGACCGCTGACGCCTCCGAATCTAACTTCCTTTCTTTTCGTTCGAATTCCAATAAGGACTTTGAAATTCAGGTGGATTCCCCTTATTTTTGTTGATTTTGCAATTGTTAGATCGGTTGTTTTTCTATAGATGAGAAATGGTGACAAATTTCGTAAATTCTAGCTGACATTTAGTTTTCGTGGTGATTTGATTGATCTTTACTGGATTTCTCCTCGTCATATCAGCTGGTTCTGTTTTTTATTTGGAATTCGCTCTGCGAATGTATTGCCCGGGACTTGGAATTTCGCTCGTTTAATGCAAGAAAAGGTTTCTTATTGTGGACAAATTTTATGCCCAAAGTTTAGAACCACTTTTTACTGGTCTATCTAAATGTATTATGGAGTAATTCCACGAAGTGCCTTCCTTTTTCTTTACGAATGGCAAAAGTAAACCAAATACCATGTGCTCGCGCTTTTCAAAACTAAATTAACGTGAGGACAACATGTTTTTCTAACACAATAGCATTTTAAAGGGGCCATCAATATCGACTCAGCTGACATATCTTTTTTTTATGGATGAGTAGCCTTTAATTCTGAATCAATTAACATCTAGCCAAACGTAAAGTTATATTTTAATAAAAATAAATCCTGTATTCTAATATATTATTTATTTGTAGTCTCCTTTAGCATCAAGGAGCGAAGAGTACAGACAGCTATTTCGTCTTCCATCTGATGAGGTTGGTCATCACGGTAAAAAGTTCGAAATTATTGTTTCTTGCAATTAAATTTGACATTTAGTTTGATGATTAGTTATGTCTTCATAATATCTGTTGGCTAAATGCACGCTTCACCTTTTCCTCGATATTTCATTTGCCTTGTCTTTTGTATAAAAGATTGCTTTGTTATTTTTTTCTGTTGTCATTTGTAGGTCATAGTGGAAGACTTTAATTGTGCGTTCCAAGAGAACATTCTAATTCAGGTAATCCTTTTTTTTCCTGTTATAGATGCTCATTAAGCTGTTGCAACTGGAATTCAAGTTAATATGATGACTACCTGATCAGGCATTTCGTGTCATCATAATCATAGTTTTATTTACCATGAGAAATGACTTTATATGCTTTTATATCATTACTTCATTGGCTCTATAGTTTCTTTTTTTTCAATAAAATTATGAAAACTTAGTGTTATATGAAATTTCCTAGCAGGATTGCTTATTGCGTGGTAGTTTTCTGTTTCAGGGTCACATGTACCTGTTTGTCCGCTACATTTGCTTTTACTCTAACATATTTGGATTTGAGACGAAGGTGAGGTGTTGACCTTATCTTTTAGAATGCTTAGAATATTTTAAAAATAGAGATTGTATCCAGTGTAAACTGGGTATAAGACCTTTTCTGTGAAACTTTTTGGAACAATTAATGTGCCATTATGTTTAAATGATGCATTATCCATGTTCAACCTTTTGCGGTAGATTTTGTAAAATAATTTCAATTAAGATGTCAATATTTCTAGAAAATGGTTAGTAACCTAAGATGTTTGGTTCAATAGCTATTGATCCATAAAAGTATTGGAGCATAGAGGAAAATAGCTCTTTCATAGTATATGAGATTTCTTTTCTTGTTCATCTCCCTCCCTTATACAAAGCTTAAAGATTGTATTGGAATGCCCAATCCATCTTTTTTGCTAAAATATTGTACCATCAGTTATTGTAGTTGCCTGAAAATTTTACGAAACTTCTCTTCAGAAAATAATTCCATTCCAAGAAGTCACAACTGTACGAAAAGCAAAGACAGCCGGGATTTTTCCAAATGCTATAGAAATATTAGCTGGGAGCAAAAAGGTCGTTTTTCTGTAATTTTGTATATTCTGTTGCTATTGCTGAGCATATAATCTCATTCTTTTTAGAAAGCAAGCAATGAATGTGATAGGTCTCCTATGCGGTTGACTTATGCAAGGAGACCTAGAAGTTCTAAATAACAAGAAAGTAGTTATAGTTGGTTATAGAAAAGTAGTTATGAATTGTAAGGAGGAATATAACTCCTAAGGTAGAATCACGAAGGGTATTGACGGGGTGGTGAGTCACTAGGAGGTGTAGACCCTCGAAGCTCTCTGTGTACGTGTTATTGATTGAAAAGAGAAAGTTCTTCTGTTCCTTTCATAAATCCTATCACAATGCCATTAGACTCCATCAAAGTAATGTTTGGTTTCTATAGTCATCCTTGTAATTGTATGAAATTGCAGCTTTATTCATTTCTTATTTTTAACCAGTTAGTGTAGATGATCTATGGAAAATATTCTTTATCTGAGATCTCTTTAGAAAAGATCTGGCTATTTATCCTATTTTTTAATAACAACAGTACAGGAAGACAGATCAAACATGCGGTCCACTCATGCAGTATTTCTTATATTGACCGAGTTATGTATCTATTGATTGCTGTGCCACCACGATGCCTGCAACTCATACCTACTGATGCTTATTTCTAATCTCAAGGCTTTTTTCAATATCTCTTTATATGGCTTTTGCAGTACTTCTTTGCATCCTTTTTGTCTCGTGATGATGCTTTCAAGCTTATTAATGATGGATGGTTTCAGCATGATAATAATCCCAATGAAATCGCTGGCTCACAGGTATTGATTGACACATGCTTAATCCTACCATATATTTCTTGTACGGATTTAAGAAATTAGACTAGACCATGACAAATGTCATGTGGTAGCTTCATGTTGGGGTAAGAAAGTGGATCACACAAGATAAAAATTGATATTGTTTTTTCAATGAAGGATTCGTCTATTATTGACTCTCTGTCTTCACGACGAGTTATTTTTTAGTTTGTTGTTGGCTGACTAGAGCTAAATTCTTAAATTAAAAAAATAATGGGTGATATTCGAGCCAGGATAAATTAGGAGAGCAAAGAGCTTGAGGATCTTTATCCTCTTGGTTGCTGCTAGTTTGGTTTATATGGTATGGGAGTTTGGTTCCACTGAAATGTTCTAAAACACGGAGAAGATGTTTGGCCTTTTTAGCTGCAATTTGGTTTTACATGGCGTGGCACTTTGGCTCTGCTTAAATTGTTTTAAAAACACGGAGCTGGTACATAGAAAAGCTAACCAATTGAATCATGTAAGATTTTCTGAAAGTGAAATGTTCCCCCATCATCACTTTCTTTTCCCTCCCGAACATCCCACATCAACAAAAACTTATGCTTTCTCTCTACCAATCTCTACGTAGATGCATTTTTCTTTTCTTTCTTCTGTTATTCAACTGACTCGTTTCTTCTCCTTGTTTCTTCGTCAGCAGAAGAAAAAAACATTTCATTTGTTCCTCTGTCAACGCCATTCTCTTTCTCTTTCCCACCTTAAATCCTTTTTGTCACTCTTTCAGTGCAGTATTTTTAATGAACAATTTAATACCAAACCTGACAAAACCGATTCTAGTCATTTGGATTTAATTATGTTTAGTTACTTTTTGTCACAGTTTGTTTTAGTTTACTCTTACATTAAAATAACAATGATTATACCAACTTGTTATTCATGTAATATTGCCAGCAACTGACAGTCCAGAATACATTATTTTTGTTGTTTTAAATTATATTAGGAAATAATTGCCGACTCCAGCATCCGCCAAGATAATACTATTGATGTTGAAGAAGTTGAAAGCCCTAAAATTCTGCCAGATGAACTAGATTCTGCTGTGAGGTATGCTTCTTAGTAGGCTTTTCTTGTTATTATCGTTGGTTTCTTCCTTCTAGCTTAAGTTGTATTACTCCCTTATTTTTTATGTAATAGGAACATTGGGCCTCCTATCATGCAAGAGACTGTGGGTCCTTCCAATTTTGAAAGTGATAACATATCTAATCCCTCAGAGACACCTGTTGTCGTGGAACTTGTCGAGGAGCCAATTACTAGTACTACTCATGCTTCATCGTCAACAGATGCATGGACATGGAAAGAGGAAAATGCTGATGCTCCTAAGGGTGAGTTTATCCTGCTACGTTGGTTGTGCTATCCATTTGTTTGCCACTTGCTGCGGTTTAGAATCATGAAGATACATGCATTAATGAAGGATATTCAAGAAGAGGAAGATTACAATTCAAGAAAAAGATCTATTTTTGCATAAATTTATTTAATAATTTTCTCTTTATGCGCCTATACTAAACTGCCAGTGTTCCATGATCTTAGGTGGCAAGCCATATATTTAATGTTTGCTCCTTCCGCCTTTGAGCATTTGGCTTTATCATCACTACTTGGTGTAACTTAGTTAGGATTACCTGTATCCTGGCAGGGAGTCTGAATTCAAATTGACTAATGAATGGAAAGCTATACTGGTAGTTACTAGATAGTAATCAAATCAGGTGTTGGCAAAAAATAAACTGAAAATATCGCTGATGGTCTTATTTTTCTGCTGGTTAAGAGGGTACAAGTATGATAACATTTCAAAACTAATTTAATGAGCTGGTTTCATTTTGCTGTAGTGCCTGAGTGTTTCACGAAGGTCGCCGAATCAAAGTTTCCGGTAATATTTTTATTCTTTAATTCAACTTTTATTGTTTACTTCAGTGTCTACATTATTTTTCTTTGGATTAGTTAATGCCTTCTATTGGTTTTGGAATTCTAAATGAAAATTTAAGATTGAATTATTGTATTTCAGATTACGGTCAAGGACTTCTTTAGTTTATTTTTCTCAGATGATGCCGTTGATTTTATTGCTTCATTTCATGAACAATGTGGAGATAAAGGTAGCTCTTTTTAACTAATTGGGAGATTTTGGATTTTTTTGTCATTCAAGGTTAGATAACTTCACCACGTTAATAATTTCCATGTGATGCATGTGTTACTTTGCTTTCAGATTTTAAATGCTCTTCATGGTCTGCTGATGCCAAATATGGGCACGCACGGGATGCAAATTTCCAACATCCAATAAAAATTTATTTTGGTAAATTTTTATGCTTGCACTACTAATATATTGCATGTTATACAAACTTATTTTGGTAAATTTACAATATATTTTATTTTGGTAAATTTTTATGCTTGCACACCGTTACAGATATATTTCATGTTATACAAACTTTGACATGTGCTAAATGATTAACGAAGGTGCAAAATGCGGTAGCTGCCATGAGACGCAGAAGCTTCGACTTTATAAAAACAGGTTACACTGTGATCTGAAATTAAATTGGTTCTTTCTTTGTTGCTTTATGATTAGCTTTGTGAATTGATTTTAGTTAGTTTGAGAATAACTATTTTGTGCCAGTTTTCTGTTTGTAGCCAATGATGATTGATTTTTTGATTGGTTTCTTGGGTTATATTGCATTTGGGAAGAAGTTCTCGGTTACATTTTTCTTGTTTCCTCTTTTCACTTATGACCCACTTATTATTAATGAACGAGCAATCCTTTTTTTTAGTTATATAGAAATGCTTGATAAAGAGTGGAGGTTAAGAGATTATCCCATTGCAAAAAAGAAATGCACCATTGCCTTGGAGAACTTCTCTTTTTCAAGTTAGAAAGAACCAAGAAAAAAGGAAATATTCTATTACGACCTCTCTCCCACACCGCACTTTACTCGGACATTTTTTCATTTTTCCTAGTTAGCTCCTCTTTCGGTCAGAACCTTCGACTTGGAAAGAATCGTATCAGAGATGGATGAATTCCAGCTCGACAACAGAGTTCAGTCCCTAATAATTTCACAATGGGAGATTTGAACTATGCACTTGTCCCTATGACACACTTGGTTAAATGACTTGTACCTCAGTATATAAGTGCAGGATTCAAATCTCCCCATGGTGAAATTATTGGGGATTGAACTCTGTTACCGAGCTGAGATTCACCATTCTGTTACGTTTTTTTCCTGGCCGAGGGTTTTGACCGTGGGAAAGAACTAACCGGGAAAAAAGAAAAAATACCCAAGTAAGGTGCTTCTGAATAAAATACGGTGTGGGGGGAGACATAACACTTTCCAAAGTACTTTAAAAGAGTACGTCACTTTAAAATAAAGAATCTAATGTTGACATACAAAGCACTGTTATTTGGCACCATTTGCTTTAAAAAATGTTAGCCTTGGATGGAACCTAAGAAAACTGCTAAATTGTAGTTTTTCAAACACTTTTTATTTTCTTACGTCTTTTCTTCCATCCAAAAGAATATCTAAGAAAACGTGTGATGTTAGAATGTGATACCAAAGATTTGCTCAAACTCTAAGAAAATCGTGGAACCAAATCTTTTAAAATTACATTGTAGGTCCTCATAGCTGAGAGATGGAAGTTGTTTCTGATTGTTATAGGTGTTGGGCGGACTGAGTCATGTTCCATCAAATTGATTCTCTTCAATATATTTCTGGTTTTAAATTTTCTATCATATGCTTTTAGATTTGAATGTAATCAGCTAACATGATAAGTTACTTTATCCAGTTATATGATCATTGAAACATCACAAGATATCACTGACGTTCCATACTCAGACTATTTCAGTGTTGAGGTATTACTTAAATTTATGTATTGTTTGTCATATTAGGGTCGATTGAGCTTCTTTTTTTTTCAAATATTAACTCCTATGTTTTAATGATTTAGTATTAATGCATTAAGTTCCTTTACTTCTTCCGTATCACACTTGAACAGTTTTCCTGTCGTTTATTTGTATTAATTATTATCTCCTAATGTTCTGAACTGAAAAATACCAGTACCATAATTTTCTGGTTTCTAAAAGTTAAAAAAACTGAATTTCAGGCTCGATGGGATGTATTAAAAGATACTAATGAATCAAACGAAGGCTGCAGTTTGAGGGTCTATGTTAATGTTGCATTTTCCAAGAAAACCCTTTTCAAAGGTGCGTCTCTATCNACCCTTTTCAAAGGTGCGTCGCTATCTTTGACTTAACATCAATTTTATTGCTTCCTCACTTTTCTCTTCATTTGCGTTGTTATAATTAAGAAACTTATGAGAATATGACCTCCTTTCTGATGTTGGAGGCTTTGTGTTGTATCTTTAAGTGCTTAGCATTTATATAAAACTTTTCTAACTACAGAAAGTAAAACAGTAAATAAAGTAACTTTAATTACTAATCAAATATCTTAACATCTCATAACTCAAGTTAGAAAACATTTTTTATACCAAGAGGAATCCTTTGGGTTAAGATCGTCACGATTAGTTGACTTTGAGTGATTAGGCTGAGGCATATTTGAAGACTAAGTGGGTTATTGCATATTGACCTTTATAAAAAATTAATTTGGTGTTCTTTGACTTGTACCGTCCCCTTCACTTGGAGCTTTTGGCTTCAAACTTGTAGTTGACAAAATAAAAGAACTGTTCATCTTCTCCTACTGTGTATTATTAAAGCCTGTTTTAGTTTTCTGCAAGCTTATACAAATATATGGATTTGAAAACAAAAGTGGGTCTTGCCTCTGAAGTTCCCAATAGACAGAAGCCCTAGACTAAGTAGTCACGTCCTCCTCAAAAGGAGAGGCCACATATGCAGATGTTACCCCAGATAACCAAAGTCCAAAGATATGGAAAGTATGATACCAATTCAGAAAATATTGAGAAGCACGACGAANTATGAAAATTAATTTATAGTAATTTTTTTATTAAATATTCTTTTTCGGTTTGCGGTTTTCGGGTTGACCGACAAACCCGAAAACCAAAAATTCAAAAAATAAACTAAAAAACCGCAACCCAAAAAACCAACGAGTTTTGCCAACCTTACCTACCATTGGGCTAGTATTTTGAGGAGAATCTGTTTTGATAAATATCAATACTTCCTAAACATGTTTGCAGGAAAGATAGTGCAGTCAACATTGGAAGAATGCCGCGAGGCATATGAAACTTGGATAAATATGGTGACTCTTTTATTAATTTTAAAATATGATTTAGATATAATGAAAAATGTTAGTTATAACAGAAGAAAATATTATTTTCTTTTTAGGCTCATGAGTTGCTGGCGCGGAAAAACCTTGAGAAACGGAAAGGTCGGACAATCTTGGGTATTTTTTTATTTCTATTACAATGTTTATGTAGTTTTATTGTCATAAAAACATATATAAGTTATGATTATTAATTCTTTAAACAGAAGAACAGCCTGCTAACATCATAATTGAGAATGGTAGTGATCATCAACAAGTGAAGGAAGTAAAATTGGGAGAATCTTTGAGGAGGTCATCCAAGTCGAGTGATGACCATGCGAAATTGGCTCAGACATCTCGACCAATTGATTCTAACAAGGAAGGTGGAAATCTTCTGCAACACGATGACACTAATTCTCCGTCAACATTGTTAAGAGAACCCATGGTGAAGTTCTCGTCGATCTTGAAGAGTCCAAATCATCTTCCATACCTCCTAATTATCATTGTGGTCGTAATTTTCTTGATGCAGGTATGTTTTCTTATTCAATTATAGCATTTTGGATAATGGTTTTTTGTGCATCAAAGCTCTTAAAACATGTTTTAACTTCTGGATATGCCCAAATCTAGGAGTGGGCACGGGCTGGTTCGTCCCGTTTTATTACACATGGGTAGAATTTTAAGTAATTTGGTGGGTTTATAATCAATTTTAGAATTTATATCAGACTTTATTAAGGTTTGAGTCGGATTTTACTCGATTTTAATACTTTTTTAACACGGTCATAGTTCTGCTTTCACGATTTTGTACTCCTAAAAATCGACACTGGCGCATAAATCACAATTTTTTAAAAAATTAAAACCAAGACCGAATTAAAACTGGTCGTTCTAGTTCGGTTTACAAATCCGGTCCGATTTGACCCGCTCCTACCCAAATCCAAGAGAAATAGAGGGAAAAAAGAAATTAGTATATGGTTTTTTAATATAAAAGCAGGTGTTTGTTTCTAAATGAAAAATGAAAATTATTGTTTAATTTCTGTATATCCTTTAGAAAAGCTCTTCTATTTCCTGTTTTATTTTATTTAATTTATTTTCTTATAAAAAGTAACACAGATATTGTTTGTTATTTGGCCTTCTTACTGCAGTTAAGCATAGTTATGCTTTTAGCCAGACCACAACACATCCACGTCAGCTCACCAGACCAGATGAACAACATGGGAAGCAGCGGTGCAAGAGCGCCCGAGGCGGTGGCTTGGTTGGAAAAGCGGCTCCACCATCTCAAGGATGAGATGTTTATGGTTGAGGCTCGGCTCGAGAGGATGAGACATGAACATGCACTACTATCGGCTCGGCTGAAAGAGTTGTAAGTTTTATATTTTCTAACACGTCCTCTCCATAATTACCCCGGCTTCTCGTTTTCTCCTCCATTTTTGGTAATAGGCATTTTATGCATTGCCGAGAAATAAATAAGTGGTTCGATTTCTTGTTTATTTTAAATTTAAATTACAGTTATTGGCAAGGTTCTCATAAGTCTCTTAAATTTAAATTTCAAGCCAAATGAGAAGGTCGTTTGGGGACTCCCCTTTTTGAAAAATAAATTAGGTATTTGGGTTCTTCCCCTTTTTTTTACGGGAGTTGATAAAAGAAACATGTTTCCTGGTCTGAAGTGCATAGCATATAGCAAGCCAGCAAAGGGTTAGATCCAAACGAACCAAAACGCAACCAAATTGTTCAGCTTGGTTCGTTCTAGTCCTTCAGAGTGCAGTCCTCTTCGAAGTAAGGGTAGTTCAAAACTGTACCGGAACTGTAAATTAGACTGAAATCGTCAGTTTTAATCCGGTCTTGGTTTTAATTTTAACAAAAATTATGATTTATGAGCCGCTGTCAGTTTTTTAGAGTAAAAAATCGTAAAATCAAATTCGGGACCGAAATAAAAAAATTCTAAAATCGAGTAAAATTTAACTCAAACTCTAATGAAATTCGATATAAATCATAAAATTAGTTTTAAACTTGATCAACAATTAAAATTCAATTTATATATAATAAAAAATATATTCTATTATTATATTTTTTAAATATAAAAAAAAAAATCAATTTAAAATGGTGTCGTGAATTCAACTGACGGTTGCGCACCCTATTTGGAAGCTGTTGACCCTCCTGCTGATGCTGAGAAGAGCGTAGCATTAGCATAGGTAGAATTGATTTGGTTCGGTTTTAGTGGTTTTGGCACAAACCAGAATCTAACGGTTCAATTTTGTTTTTAAAACAAATCAGACCCAAATTGTGTCGGCTCGGCTTTGCTGAAAAACAAGTTCAAGGAAATTCTCAACACTCACCAGATTTACATCAGAGCACCACAAACCATTTTCATTCTTTTCGCAACCTAGAATCTTTCTAAAATATACAAAGTATCCATCCTTTACCCCCCATTGATATCATACACCCTACCGAACTCACCTGTTTCATCTCTTTTCCTCGATTTCCAGATCCTCCCCCATCTTCAAAAAACAAGGAGATTCAGAACTGAAAACTCGGGAGAGAAGCAGCAGACGAATGGAAGAAAAGGAAGCCAGATATCATCAGCTCAGAATTTACATCCGCATGATTGATTTACATCACCGGATATTCACCTGATGCCGTGATTTGGTATTTTACATCTCGAGCCGGAGAAGACGCCTCAGATCCTTCGTGGCCGAGTCTTCCACTGTCACTGACACCTCTTTTTTCTTACAGAACGACGGTAACGGAAGCGAGCTCGGCGTCGGAGAAATGTAAAACGCCGATCCGGCATACATTTCGCAGTTTTCACCAACGATTCGGATCTGTTTTCGCATAGTCTCCGAAACCACGCCTTCTTTATCCGATTTTTTGCTGCCAATAATCGAATCGAGCGACTGACCTCTTCTCAAGATTGTCAACTTATCCGTTACAAGACCGCTCATCATTAGTCCACCATCGGAGCTCGATCTCTTCACGCTTGAAAGCTCCACGTGGTTAGAAATGACGCCCTTCATCAGGTCCGGCCTCTCGGAACGGCCGACAGGTTTACGGTTAGATCTATAGCTTCCATTAAAATGATTATTAACGCTACCATAGCTACGATTCTGGCGATAAACCGACGCCTTGGAGACTCTCGTCCGTTCAATCAACCAATCTCGAGGCAATAAGATCTCAGTCCCCATCAATTCAAATTCGAGGAAAAAATGAAAGCAAAAACAAAACCAAACAGTTCTTCCTAGACCTTACTCCTGACTGTAAAAATCCTTCAAGCACCACCTCTTCTTCCCTGAGTCGGAGGAGAGGCTTCACCAGGCGGAGACTATTGCCTGGAATTATCTACGGTGGTGAAAGAAACCATGGAAGAAGAGGTTATAAATACAAGGGGAGCTTCGGGTGCCTCTTTTTGCCGCGTGAAGAAGGAGCGAGACAGGTGGCTGATTTTGACTCGGTTCAGTTTATCCGTTTAAACGGATGGTTAGCACTCCGATTGGTATTTCTCATTCCTGGTCGTTCTTGAATGACGGCGTTGGGGACGGGGTAGCTATTGCCGTTAGTTGTCGTCTTCCTCTGCATCTGCGGTTTACTGGAGGCCGCGTTAATGGCAACCCGACGATATCTCTTTGATCTATAATAGTAATATTATTGTAGTAACTTTAATATTATATGAGTAACTTGAGAGTAATTTATCCTGATTTTATTTTTAAATAAAATTAAAATTAAAATTTTTATTTTTATTTTTTAAAAATTAAAATATAAAAATAAAATATTTTTTATTATATTTGAGTCAAGTATTAAATAATTATATAAATTTGAAATTAGTTTTTAGATTTATATAAAGTTATATTATGATTTATGTTGGGTTTTATTTGATTTTGAATCTCTATTTGACCCACGATCCCAATATAATTTTACGATTTTTACTCTCAAATACCTGTTAGGAATGAACTGGAACTTGGTGGGTGGACTAGGACCTAGGTTAGCTGTGCCAGGTTTGAGCTTCAGTGGGCTGGATTGGGCCCACGGGGGACTGGAAGAAAGATGGACTAGCAGAACTGGACAATTGGGTTAAAAATTTAGGTAGTTCAATAGTTGCCTGAAAGTGGGACGGGCTTTGAAATGGGCTGTCTTGGGTCTGTTCTGGGTCGGGCTTACGAGCCTGGGTGTTATGGCCGGGTCGGGCTGCACTGGTCTTTGAGGATAAATATGGGCTTAATTGGGCTATGTACCAGCGGGTTAGATACTCATGGACGAAGGTGCTCATGGCCCATACCATGACCCAAGCCCATGACCCAAGCCCATGACCCAAGCTAATGATCCAGACCACTTCACCAACCCAACCCCATCCATTTTAACAGCCCAGGTCGCAGGTGTAAAATCATGTTCGAGATCAACCCAGCCAGTGATTCAGGACCAGTTGATTAGATAGCTCAGATTCGAGCCCTAATCGTCCACACCACAGTAGCGAGCAGGAAAAAGATTTGAATTATCCAAGCAAATATTTCTCTAAAGTTTGGTAAATCCTCTTCTCGTTCTCCAAATACATAAATTGTGTCTACTGTTCTTCGCAGAATCTTCATCGTTGGACGGTGGGCAGAAGCGGAGGCATGAACATGGAGGTTGTCTCGATGCAGAGACGATGGGTTCGGTACATCAAATCCCTGTTTTTCGAGGTAAGCACAGCGGTAGGAGTAGGACGAGTGAATCTAGGGTTGTGAAATCTGTAGTCGACGAATCTGAATCAAGGTTTTCTTCCCCATCAATGGCGTCTTGATTTTGTGGTTTTTGTTTGTGTCATGAGAAAGAGGTGGAAGGTGAATGTCGTTTAGAGTGGGGCGGCAAGGGCAATCGAAAAGCTCGGCAAAGGCAAGCGAAAGACTCGGCGAAGGCGGGAGCAGAGAAATTCGAATGATAGACTGATGTAAAACGCTGCGTTTGGGCTCAGCTGACGTGGCGGGTCGTTTCTCTGTTATGAAGGAGAGTGCGGACGAGAAGAGGCAGATTTTGGATGAACAACAGAATTCTCTCTCTTCGTCTCTTCTCTCTCTCTTTATCCTTCTCTTCTGTTCCTTCTCTATCAAACTCTTCGTTCCTTCTTCCTCCCTTATCTTTCTGCAATTATTACTGGGTTAATGCTAAGGGACTATTGCTAGTATGAATCGACGTATTTCATTGATAAACTGTATTCTGTGAAGTGGGTTTGATCATGTTTGCAGGATTAGCAATCGGAACGCATTCGGCTTGAAGGAAGGAAGGAGAAACATAACAGTTTGTTGGCGAGAGAAGGGGTTTCTGGATGCTCAGTTTGTTCAGCTTCAACAATTGCAAGACGAGAGCAACCCTGCTTTCGTTGTAGAAGTCGTGTCTCTCTTCTTTCAAGATTCCGATAAGCTTCTCAGTGATCTTTCTGGAGTTCTGCAATGATCCTCTTTTTAAGCACATGATTTTGCTTGAAAGTAATCCCTAATTTCATTTCCATTTCAATCCTCACAGAGATCAACCCAGCGTAGATTTCAAGAAGTTCGATGCTCATGTTCACCAGCTGAAGGGTAGTAGTTCCAGGTACTCAGGTACTAGCAACAAATTACGAGCTTATCGCCATAGCTTTAGAAGCATAATTCAGTTCCTGTCAAATAGAGTATTGTATTTAGAGCGATTGAGAAGGGAACTAAGAAGAATTTGTGCGGTGGTTAAGCAGTATAGGTGCACAGAGAGTGAAGAACTCCTGCATTATATTTCGAAACTACTGTGAGCAGCAAAATATCATTGCGTGAGTGATTTCTCCACTTGCTTTCCAATTATCTCTTTTGTTTTCTGTGTGAATCAAAGTACACAAGAACTTCGTAGATGCCATGGATGTCTGCAACAACTAAAGCAAGAATATTACCTCGTCAAAACCAAACTTGAGAATCTATTTACTGTGAGTTCATCTCTTCAACAAATTGTATTTAATATGCTTGATTCTTCCGTGCCAAATTGGCATGAAATCGTGGTTATTTGACTGCAGTTGGAGCGACAAATCATCGGGGCTGCTGGGTCGATTCCGCTGATGGAAATAAACTTCTGAATCCAGTTTGATCGGAGAGTTTCGTGCCAAAATGGTCTGTTTAATTCATGGTAGATGTCTATTTATAAATTCAACCTTGATGTGTTCGATTCATTTGTCTCTTAGTCCTGCCCTGTACTTCAATTTCAGGCCTCTCTTTCTCTCTCTACATGATATTGTCTCTAAGAGAGGTGATGATAATACAACCACAGCAGTGAAAATAGCAAATACAAGCAAGTCTTACATCTGAAGTGCATTTGGTCATTATGAATACGTTAAGAGGAAGAAATTAGCTATCAATTTGGTATGTTCATCAACATTCTCTAAGTTAATCACGATCCCCAATTCATGTCGTCACAAAATTTAATATAAAATCTGATATAAATTCTTTCAAATATAAAATCTTACCTCTAAAATAGAGTAAAATTTGACTCAAATTTTAATAAAATTTGATATAAATCTTAAAATGAATTATAAACTTTCATAATTATCTAAAATCTAACAGAAATATAATAAAATATATATATTTTATTATTATATATTATTATTTTTAAATATAAAATAAAATCGAGATAAAATTGAGCTAGACTGGCCTGCACCTACCCCTACCCCAAAGCATTATCGTATGTGACTTGTGCAATTTGGTTTGTTATGGCTAATCTAAAAAGGTTTTTCTACTTAATAAGGACAACAATTATGCTTTCTCGGGGAATTAAATCACATCAAATAAATAACAACTAATTGATATACCAAAAGACGAAATTCCTCGCCCCAGGGCCCCCACACTCTTGCCTGACAGCATGTGAGGAGGTTAATCACGGTGACTCAGCGGCCCAAAAATAGGAGACCTTAACCTGATGTCCCAAGGAGCTACCCTAACATTGGGGGTAACAACTCTCACACTAAGACAGCGCAGACGTCGAACTTATGCTCTTTATATTAAATCTATCATGTCTGAGTCAACTGAGTTATGACTGTGCGGGCGTAACAACTAATTGTTATAGACTCTCCATTTGGTGCTTTACTCGGCCATAACCCTCAACCGAGTAGCTGTAGTATGGAGTGTGATCCACCCTCTGACAATAAAGTTCGGTCTGTGGTTCTTGTATCAACACTATGAGCTCTATATTGATGAACAAATGTGTAAAAATTTGAATAATTCTAAGTTTATTTTCTTGTCATATTTTTTGACGTGTTACTCCTATTATGTCAATTTAAATAATAAATAATTATTTATATTTTTATTCATTAAATACTTTTGAATTAACTCAATCACGTGGTCATATAGCAAGATTATGAGTGAGCACATGTCAGTTCGCCTTGGTTTTATTTCGAAATAGAACCGGCACCTGAATTAACAGTTTTGGTTTCGTTCCGATTTTAAGATTCTTATCGAATTTTATTAAGGTTTTACTCCTAAAAACCAACATCGGCCCATAAATCACGGTTTTTAAAAATTAAACCAAGATCGGATTAAAATTAAACCAACATTCTCTAAGTTGCTCCTAAGGAAGAAAGTATAGCAAAAAAATAAGCCTAGACTAACTCAAAAAAATTACTATCATTCACTTTTATTTTTGTTTCTTGAACAATTATTATAAATCCATTGTAATTACAAGTATTTGTTACGGGTGCTGGGCCCGTGGGCGGAGCTATTTCCAGCAATTTCGTCGAACATATATATATATATATATACACGAGGCTCTCCCTCCAAAATTTTCGAAACTGGCTCTGCCCATTAGGGTTAGAAATTTGGGGGGTTTCCAGGCTGCGTATCGCACACCATTTTTATTCGATTTGAAGATACAACGAAGTTAGCTGTTGCTATGGCCAGGTATCGAAGCCGGAGCAGAAGCTTAAGCCATCGCAGGCGTAGCAGAACTCCTCCGCGCGGTCGCAAGCGGTATGACGACGAGCCTCGCGACCGCTATCGCGAGAGTAGGTCTTATAGGGACCGCCGGTCTCCGGCCCCCTCTGGTTTGCTCGTCCGAAATCTTCCTCTTGACGCTAGGTTTTGCTCATATTGTTTAATCTCCGTGTCGTCTCTGTGGCCTACTTGAAGTTATCTTTACTGAGTTACTATTAGCGTAACGAGATTTTGTGGACGCTCGGGTACTCTGCAGGTCAGAAGATCTTAGAATTCCTTTCGAGCGATTTGGTCCGGTTAAGGATGTGTATCTGCCGAAAAATTACAACACCGGGTCTGTTCCTCATATCAGTTATTTGTCTCTAGTTTCATTATTATACGTCTTTTGCTCAATTTTGTACCAGCATTTTCCTAGTCTGGTATTCACATTTTACTGCACATTTCCCCAGAGAGCCCAGGGGTTTTGGGTTCGTGAAGTTCCGTCATGGTGAAGATGCAGCTGAGGCTAAACAACAACTAAATCATACTGTAATCGGTGGACGTGAGATTAGGATTGTGTTTGCTGAGGAGAACAGAAAGACTCCGCAAGAAATGCGCCTGTCTTCCCACCCAAGGTTCTACGATTTTCCAATATGCGTTGTGGTTTGTTTGGGTGAAACTTCCTTTCTAGAAATAAAAATTGCTCGTTATTTTCTCTCATCATCAATTTTTATTTCAGTGGCCGGCATGGAGGAGGAAGTTATAGGGGTAGAAGTCCACCAAGGTCCCCAAGACGCCGATATCGTTGTTAGTGATATTTTTGCTCTCAGAAGTCAGATTAGTGATATTTCTTATGTTATGGTATTTGCTGACCATCTCTCTTGTTCTTTATTTCTGGGTTTAATTGCAGCTTACTCTCGCTCACTTTCTCCAGCCAGGCACGACTCAAGGTTTGCTCCTTAGTCTCATGTTTTTCGTTTCTATTGTATATGGTATTATCTAACATATGGGCCACAATTGACACGGTATCTTTGTCTGGACTATGCAGTATATAATCTGACTTATAGAAAATTATGATTAAAAAAGTCATGTATATAATCTGCTATAAATTGATCATCTGATATGTATCCTGTAATGGTATTCAACTTTTAATGTCCTTGACTATTACATTTGCTAGAAACATGTCAAATGATTTTTGTAGTTTTTTTATTCACTTAAGGCCTCGGAACTCAGTAATATTTTTGCTTGATGTTGAGAAATTTTCAAAATGGATTACTTAGGTTGAATCAAACCATTGTTAAGTTTGTACCACTCTTCCTTGATTTTGAGCTCTTCATTTGGCATTTTGTTAGACACGCTTAACACTATTTGTGTTTTCCTCAGTTACTTTTTTATTATAGCTTCCTTTTAGTTTACAGCAAGTCCTTTTTCATTGTAGTTGCAGAGTAATTTATGGAAAATATCTATACAGGACGAATTTTCCCAAGTTATTAGTTTATTTTTTTTTAGTTCATTATCTTTTCACATTATATAGGGCCTATTCTGGAGATGTTATAGTCGTCTGTGGTGAATGTCATGTTTGCTACTTGGTTTGCTGTTTAAAAATCTTGAAAGTGAAAGTAGTTAATGATTAATTGTCCTTGTTTAATAGCTGGTGATTTTTCCAACATGATCTATTACTCATTAATATTAGAAAATCAACATAAAATCTGCCGATGATATTGCTGATGCAGATATTAAAGTGAAAAAGGAGATTTTAAAGATGTGGATAAATAAAGTTTAAAAGGGGACACAAAGTCTCAGCCCTCATGCTTTCTTCCGTACCTAATCTCAGCATATGAACTTTTTTTTACACATTTAACCATGTTTATGGGCTTCGCACACCATTTGCTGGCAGTAGATAAGGTTTGTGCATGAACCTTGGAACCATAAACATTATTGCTTGTTCCTAACTCTCTCGTTAATTTAATAACAAGAAAGCTTTTAAGTTGCACTTCGCTTTCTTGTTTTGCATATACTTTCCAGTTAAGAAAGAAAAAAAGCTTATAGTTGACTAAAGAAAGAACCATCTTCAAAGAAAGAGGCCAAAGTTTTTACTGGTAGACATTGGGTGTCACTGTTCAAGAAAAGATAGTTTGAGGTTTTAGATCGTTGGAGCAAAGAGCTATGAGTTTTCAGATGCTGATCGACATGCTCAACTTTATACACAATTCTTCTCAGTGTTTGGTCTACTTTGTGATATTTTCGTCAACAAACCTGAAAAGAGTACAGGTAGAAGATATGTCTCAATATATTGGAATTTGAAGATAGAATTGTAAGTTTTAGTGTGTTTATGAAATTGCTGTATTTGATGGTTGTTTTTCTGCTGATTTTTTTTTTTGTTTCTAATTGCAATTATTTGGATATACAGATTTCTTTTTAAAGAGCCATAGATGACATTGAACGTTGACTGCTGCATCTGGCTCTGCTATCAACGTTTTTTATTTGTTGATTTAAAATTTTTAATGTTTGTTTGTTCTTGGCACTGAAATAGGGATCGTGGGGCTAGAAAGGGGTATCATTCTCCTGTACGGGCAAGATCAATTTCACAATCTCCACTGCAGGATCAGGAGGATTATAGGAGGTCCCCGAGTCCAAGGGAGAATGGTAGAGGCCTCCATGAAGAAAAAGAATTGGAACCTGGGAGGCCGAGGAGGGGTAATAATCGCAGCCCTTCAGCTTCTCGTTCCCGATCGTGCAGGTAACTACCTCTTTCAATTCTATTTGTTAAGCGTATACAATTTCCATTTTCGGCAAACCAGATTTCACATTATTCACTGATTGTAGATATTAGTTATTAATGATAGCTAATTGTTAGATTTTGCATATTTTATGAGGTTGACATCTTTGCCATATGATTTGCCCATAGTCTTGAAATGCAATGATAAGAATTGATTTGTCTTGGGCCTGATAGTATTGTTACTGCCACTTTTTTTTCAATTAGAAACAAATTGGATTAAAAATTTAAAATGAACAAAAAGAAGAGGATTAGAGACCTTCAAAGCACAGTGTTAATATGGTTTGGGTAACTTACGACGGCATTCTTTTTTCGATGAGAGAGAAACAAAGTAGAAGGGCAGTATTTGCTGCTTCTTGATATTTTGATGAGAGAGAAACAGAATAGAAGGGCAGTATTGCTGCTTGATTTTTTGATGAGAGAGAAACAGAGTAGAAGGGCCGTATTGCTGCTTGATTTTTTGATGAGAGAGAAACAGAGTAGAAGGGCAGTATTGCTGCTTCTTGATTGTGAAGCTCTATGTCATTTTGTCAAGTGGATTATATATGTTTTTTCATCGTTGACCTATGCTGATCTAACCGGTCAATTGCTTCTGCGGCGAAATTGTTTGAAATGTTTTTTATGAAATTGAATCATGGAAGATTTTTTGGTGATCGCGATGGATCTTTCCGATCGAGTTTATCTCGCATTCTTGTTGTATTAATCTAAATTCTTTTCTTGCCATAAAGTGTGACATTATTGGAATAACAACTAATGCTGTGATATTATTGGTCTGCAGTCCTTGTTAGGGTTTGTTGCCAGTGCTTGAAATTCGGCTTTATGCAAGCAGTGCCCCGCAGTTTGGATTACTTGGGAAGATGGAGGATAGTTTTTTGATGTTTTGTGAATGTTGGGACCTGTAACTCGTGACTTTAGAACCCGAAACCCAAACCCAGGACTGTCGATGATTTATGGGATTAGGAACTTCTCAAGCATCAAGCTTCATCTCATCTCATCAGGTTTGATTCCTGATTATTTGTCTTCGTAAGTTTTGTTTTGAAAATATATCCTCTATTTAAGATATATGTTGAAGATTATGAGGAACTAAATAGTTATTTTTTCGTTTCTATTTTTATTTTATATTAAAAAAATTAAAATATAATAATAAAATATTTTTTTTATTACATTTGAGTTATATTTTAAGTAATTGATTTGTTTTATAACAAATTTTAAGATTTTTATCGGATTTTATTAAAATTTGTGCTTAATTTTACTTGATTTAAAAAAAAATAATTTATAAATCTAATTTTAATTTTACGATTTTTTAAAAATTAGAATTGACTCATAAATCACAGTTTTTTCAAAAATTAGAATCAAGATCGGATTAAAATTGACAATTTTTGTTAGATATACCGATTTGATTTAGTTTTGTTCACTTCTATCCTGATCTATTCGATTAACCTATTTCTTAGAGGGTCAGGTCAGTCTAGTACGGAACTCGATCCGAATAGACCCATGCAAATTTGAAATTCCTAGTAACACGTGCGGAAGAAATTGGCTCTCACGCATTCAGTGGAGGTACATTATTGTATATCTAAACAATTATTAATGCAAAAGTCAGTTCAATAACGCAACAATTCTTCCTATTCTTAGCTATAGACCAAGAACACCGATTGACACCTGTCACTCTCTCCACCCGCCTTCCATTTTTTTAATCTAAACGGCTTAATTAACGACGAAATCGTAATTAAATTATGATCACTATTAATTATAATACGACGTCATCTTCGTTACATCTTTTACATCTGACATGTACAGATATTATCTATCCACTTACATTATCAATCCACGTGGACCAATAGGAAAGCACTATACCAACCTTTCTCAAACAGCCTTCTGACAGACTAGTATGAAAAAACGATGGGGTCATCGTCTGTTCTCCGTCTCCGGCTGTTCCTCCTCCGTCGCCGGCTGCCCCCTCCGTCTCTGGTCACCCCCTTTGGTGCCCCACCCTGCATCACCCGTGTTCTTCGTCCTAGTGGGAAGTATAGTGATTCTTCTTCCTCTTCTTGATTCTTCTACCCATTTTGGTTTTCTCTTCTAGGGTTTGTGCGATTTGAGCTTCTTCTTCTTCTTCTTCTTCTCTGCAATGGCTCTCTGTACCTTCACATTTCCTGCACAAATCAGCTGCGTTACTTCTTCCGACCACCCGAAATCGACCTTTTTTTCTTCTAACGCTGTATGCGGTTCAGATCTAGTCTGGTTATCTCGACGAAGACCCGAGCAGGTCTGCAAGTTACTTGAGCGAACACGCACCTTTTTCGTGCTTGATAAAATGCCAATTTCACTAGATTAGCTTCGTAAAATTATTTTAGCTACATTTTTCATTTCATTGAGTCGGGGGCTTTCTTTTTTGTTCCTCAATTTTCTGTAAGGAAGAAAAAAAAAACATAATTCCTTGAAAGTAATGGTTGTTTTGTTTGGATCCTGGGCAGGTAAAGAAAAAGCCGAGGGGAATTTGTGGATCACTATCAGAGATGGGCGATTATCACTCTCAGAGACCACCTACTCCTCTCTTGAATACAATAAACTATCCTATTCACATGAAAAATCTCTCTATCAAGGTATAAACTACAATCCCAACTCTTGAGGCTACTGCAAACTATTCAATTCACTTGGAAACTCTAAATTTTAAGCTATGAACTGCAAAACCCATCCGTCAGATTCAAGTAGAACCCCAAATCTGGGCGTGGTTTTTGTTTACTTTTTATTATGTGTGAATCTTTTGTTGCAGGAGCTCAAGCAACTGGCTGATGAACTACGTTGTGATGTTATCTTTAACGTTTCTAAAACTGGGGGTCACTTGGGATCGAGCCTTGGAGTTGTCGAGCTCACTGTTGCTCTTCACTATGTCTTCAATGCTCCTCAGGATAAGATTCTTTGGGATGTCGGGCATCAAGTATGTCCTCTCCTTCTATAGAATTGATTTTATTTTATCGTGTTTTGTTCATCGCAGCTATCAAAATTTCAACTCTTTTGAAGATAAAGATTTTGAATTCAATCTTTTTTCCAGTCTTATCCACACAAAATCCTGACTGGTAGAAGAGACAAGATGTCTACGATTCGCCAGACAGATGGATTATCGGGATTTACTAAGCGCTCTGAGAGTGAATTTGATTGCTTTGGGACTGGACACAGCTCTACAACGATATCCGCAGGCTTGGGTATGGCTTTGTTCTGCTTATGATGATGAAACACGTCTTATGTGTTTTTTAAATCGAAATATAATTGATTCCCAATGATTCAAGTTAAGTTTTCTTTCAGCTTCGATGATGCATCATAAACTGATATATTACTTGCTGTTTTTACATGTTGATATTGAAGATCTGTCCTTTTTCAGTCATCCGTTACACTAAGTGTTAGAATTTGGTGACCAGGATCATAAGTGAGTCGTGCTTGGCCTGAATATCAATATTTGGGTTATCGGATTTTTCTATATATTGATGATTGAATCACAAAATTCATTGTATCTTGATTTTCTTTTTAATAAATTTCTCTTCTGCTTTCATGTAAATCTCGATGTCTACATGTTTTTAAGTTTATTTTCTTTTTTTCGATTATTATTGTTTGATCCTCAATACTAAGTTAATTCGATATTGCTTTCAAATTCTATATTCCACCAAGTTGATTGTTATCCATGCAGGGATGGCGGTGGGGAGGGATTTGAAGGGAAGAAAGAACAATGTCATCGCTGTAATTGGTGATGGAGCAATGACAGCTGGGCAAGCTTATGAAGCCATGAACAACGCCGGATACTTGGACTCTGATATGATTGTCATTCTTAATGATAATAAACAAGTATCATTACCTACTGCTACTCTCGATGGGCCTGCAGCTCCTGTCGGAGCCTTGAGCAGTGCTCTTAGTAGATTGCAGTCAAACCGGCCTCTTCGGGAACTAAGAGAGGTTGCAAAGGTGAGTCATATGAGGGTAACTCTAGATTTATTTTGATTATATGGGACGACTTTTATGAATTTTGACTGCTGAAAAATGAAATTGTTGCAGGGTGTGACGAAAAAAATTGGAGGTCCGATGCATGAACTGGCTGCGAAAGTCGACGAATATGCTCGTGGAATGATCAGTGGATCTGGATCGACGCTTTTCGAAGAGCTTGGACTTTATTATATTGGTCCGGTCGATGGTCATAACATCGATGATCTTGTTTCCATTCTGAAAGAAGTGAAGAGTACCCAAACGACTGGTCCCGTGCTCATACATGTTGTCACTGAGAAAGGCCGTGGATACCCGTATGCAGAGAAAGCCGATGATAAGTACCATGGTAATCGCAGAATCATATCGTTAAAATAAAAATTTTATATGGAAATGAAGTCGGGGATGGAGAGAGAGAAATTAAGCCTGATGTTTATTTTGTAGGAGTGGCGAAATTCGATCCCTCGACTGGAAAACAGTTCAAATCGAAGGCCACTACACAGTCTTTCACTACATATTTTGCAGAAGCTTTGATAGCAGAGGCAGAAGTCGATAAAGATATCGTTGGAATCCATGCTGCCATGGGAGGTGGAACGGGCTTAAACCTCTTCCTTCGCCGATTTCCGACGAGATGCTTCGATGTTGGAATAGCCGAACAACATGCTGTTACTTTTGCCGCTGGTCTGGCTTGTGAAGGGATTAAACCTTTCTGTGCCATTTACTCATCTTTCATGCAAAGGGCTTATGATCAGGTAAGCTTTCGAATCCTGTTAAATAGGGGAGGGACCCAGCGGCTCGGGTTGGTTTTTTGGAAAAAAATTAATCTGATCCAGAAGGTCAGGTTTTATAAAATTAGATATGAATTAAGACCAACTAAATACTTGATCAAATCGAAATCCAACACAATTTCAGGTTGGTTTCAGTTTGAGTTCACAATCAGTTTCGTAAAATTCAAACACGTGGGTTATCAACTCCAAATGAATCAAGATTCAATTATTTATTCTGAAATTTTTTATTTGATCGGTTAACTTACTCGTATTGGGTCGGTTTCGGAAAATAATATTCGAACTCAAACTGATCGTATAATCTATTGGAACCAAGTCCGTTCTAAAATTTCAAGTTGGTTTCGGTTTTGATTGAGATCGAGTTTTTAAAAATTGAATCTGATCCAGCCCAAACAGTCAGTTTAGCCGGTCAATCCGATCCAATGCTCATCTTTACTGTTAAACTATGGTTAATTTTTTCTGCTATTTTCTTTTC
Source organism: Begonia fuchsioides (assembly GCA_003255005.1). Taxonomy (NCBI): domain Eukaryota; kingdom Viridiplantae; phylum Streptophyta; class Magnoliopsida; order Cucurbitales; family Begoniaceae; genus Begonia; species Begonia fuchsioides. The sequence goes on along the minus strand of QAOC01037401.1, from coordinate 61,380 downwards.
ATCTATGCCATAATTTTAATTACTTTACTCGAACTCTTCGTAATGCAGGTAGTTCATGATGTTGATTTACAAAAACTTCCAGTGAGATTCGCGATGGACAGAGCCGGACTAGTCGGAGCCGATGGTCCAACTCATAGCGGATCTTTCGATGTCACTTTCATGGCATGCCTCCCGAACATGGTTGTGATGGCCCCTTCCGATGAAGCCGAGCTCTTCCACATGGTGGCTACGGCTGCTGCCATAGACGACAGGCCGAGTTGCTTCAGGTACCCGAGAGGAAACGGTATCGGGGTAGCTCTACCGCCTGGAAATAAAGGCATTCCTATCGAGGTGACCATTTTTATACGTATTATACTCATATTCGTAGAATCCAAATGCTCGAAATTAAAATCTCGTGTTTTTCCGGCAGGTGGGGAGAGGAAGAGTATTGGTCGAAGGAGAAAGAGTAGCGCTCTTGGGCTATGGCATGGCCGTGCAAAGCTGTTTGGCCGCTTCTTCGTTGGTCGAAAACCACGGCTTGCAAATAACGGTTGCAGATGCACGGTTTTGCAAGCCACTCGATCAGGCCCTTATCCGAAGCCTGGCCAGACACCACGATGTGTTAATCACCGTTGAAGAAGGATCGATCGGCGGATTTGGATCCCACGTGGTGCAGTTCCTGGCCCTCGATGGACTTCTCGACGGAAAATTAAAGGTAAAGACAGCAAAAATAATCAAAATTCTGATGATAACTATTATCGATGTACTGAATCTGATTTTTTTCGGCAGTGGAGGCCACTCGTTCTTCCCGATCGATATATTGAACACGGATCACCGAACGATCAAATGGCGGAAGCGGGTCTGACGCCAGCTCATATCGCAGCAACGGTATTCAATATTCTCGGACAGAATCGGGAGGCATTGAAGATCATGTCATGATCGAATTTTTTCAAAGAGGTCACTCATTTTCTTCACTCAACCATGTACAAATTCCATCGTCTCATAATTTTCTTCTGTAATTGTTTTGAATATCGGAGTGTAATAATGATTTCCAATTCAGTGGTTTAATTGAAATTGATTAAATGCTCATAAATTTGAAAAATAATCTTTTGAAATTCAGCTTAGTGTTCTTAATTCGAGCGGTGCCGAAACTTTGAGAAGATCTGATTTTTTATCGGAGTTAGCGGAAATTCTAATTTATGTTCTATCCTCTTCAACATGCCCGATCGTCGATATGCAAGCACGATCGTTGATTACTCTATTATAATGAATGTCTTGAAATTTAAAAATTAATAATTTAACCCTTGTATTATATTATAATTATAACAAATATCATTTTGTAATTTTGTCGCAAAATACGTTAAACAAGACACTGCTTATCGTTTTCTATCACTGCTTGTGAATTACCGATGCGCCAAAACGGGGACAAATTTGAGCTTGTTACGTTGGTTTGAGTCTACTGTATCATAATTTTAATAGATGTTATGTCATTAATTTTTTTTAATTATTTTTAAATTTAATTTATATAATTTATATAATTTGAGTCTACTCATAGTGTCTTGTGTCGACCCTTGTAAACAACAGAAGCTTAGCCTTTCATAATTTGTGTTGACCCTTAGTGCTTTGTGTCGACCCAACGTGCACATTCTGTCGACCTCAGCTTACATGTGTCGACCCCAGAACTTCTCGATCCGATCCGATCCGATAACGTTGGGTTGGGCGTCGGATCAGATCGGATCGGATTACAGATTTGCGCTGATCCGATCGGATTACAATCTACAATGTGACGTTTGTCGAATCGGATTGGATCGAAAACAATCCGATCTGATGCCCATCCCTAATCTAAATCGAAATCGACATTTTTGGTCTGATATCAAATTTTAAAAATATTAAATCAATATCAGACCGTGAATAAAAAAGACTTAAAATTAAATAAAATTTGACTTAAAATTAAATCAAAACTATAAATAAATTTAAAAATTGGTTTCAAAGAGGTATAGTGAGTGAAATTCAATTCAAATATTATAAAGAATATATATTTTAATTTTTAAAAATATTATCAAAATATTTATTTACATTTGAATTTGATTTGTTTATCTCATTTCAAATTCCCGCTCATTTCACGACCCAATCTTCATCCCCTTGTAGATTCCAACTACATTTCCGATCTCTCTTTCTCTCTCGGTGAAACCCTAGCTAAGCTAGCAGAATTCAAAGCTAAGTAATCTATCAATGAATCACTACCACATATATGAAGCTATTGGCCGCGGAAAATACTCGGTACGATTTGATTGTTCTTTGGTTTTATCTGCTAGTCGCTTTGTTTTCATCTGTTTGTTTTAGCTCACAGTTTTCATGTTCTGTTTCTTTAGACTGTGTACAAAGGAAGGAAGAAGAAGACCATTGAGTATTTCGCCATCAAAAGTGAGGATAAATCTCAGAAGAGCAAGGTTCTTCAAGAAGTAAGTCAGCTTTATTCGTTGATTCGAAACTCAAATGATTGCAAGTTTATAAGGTTGATCTGGACCTTTTTTCAGTCAATTTCTTTTACTGTAAAATATATGGCAGTTGTTGGTTTCTTTGGACCAAATTAGATGCCATTTCTTTCACTTTTTAGTAAATGTAAATGTCCATTCTTAAATTTTTAGATTACCCGAACCTACTCAATCATACCTGTGCATCGCAGACATGGGTATCCGATATAAGCTTAAAGCTTGTTTTTAATGCTCTTCTAATATTTTTTTTCTTGTATACCAAATGCAGGTTCGGATACTTCACTCTCTAGATCACCCAAATGTACTTAAGTTTTATTCCTGGTAATGCTGTGAAAAAAACTATTTGTGTTTAATTGTATGACTAAAATGGCCATTTGGTTGATCATTACTAATGATGTTTAAACCTTATTTGGACTGTCCTTCTTGAGACCGGTATTCAACATTTATAATCTTTCTTTTTTCTGCTTAAGGTATGAAACTTCCGCTCACTTGTGGTTGGTTTTGGAGTATTGTGTTGGAGGAGATCTTATGAGCTTACTGCGGCAGGTATGTATACCATCAGGAAATTTAAAAAGTAATCTTATTATGGAAACTATTTAGAACTCAAATCCAATAATGACGTACACTTAATAGCAGCATGAGGCACTGGAGAATGGTTTTAATGGGAAATTTATTTTAGTTAGTCTAGGTGTTGATGCATTTATTTGGTCTTGAGTCGTATTTTCAGTAGTCGATGGGTGACAATTATTGTATTTTTAGTTTGTGTTCATCAACCAATTGGAAAAGAGATAACCAGACTGGTAAAGTTATGTTTCTTAAATATTTAAAAAATTTCTTCGGGATTGAGCTATTAAAATTTGATTTGTAAAGTTGATTTGAGGCTCAACAATGCTTGCCAAATGAAAGAGCTCAACAAGCTCTAGATACTGTTATGCATAGTCAGTGCATCTTCCAAAACTGCTATTTTTCAAGCTTTCTTTTCTAAAAATGCAGAGGGAGAATGGTTTTAAAGTAAAGGTATATATATTTTTTGAACATCAATAATAGCTTAGTAACTTATACCTCCATGCAGGATGGAAAACTACCCGAAGACTCGGTTTATGACCTTGCCTACGATCTTGTCAAGGCCTTACAGTAAGAATGCTGTTAAGATTCGGTTAACTTAATTTTTGGTCTTCTTTCCTCTCAAAATTGATACATTCTTCACTCTTTGTAATTTATTTAGGTTCTTGCATTCAAAAGGGATCATTTACTGTGATTTGAAACCGTCAAATATCCTTCTGGATGAAAATGGGCATATAAAGGTACTTCAGTATTAGCTATAGAGCAGCCTAATATATTCACATCTCTTACCTTAATAACCACAATTCTTTCTGCAACGAAGCTCTGTGATTTTGGACTGGCTAAGAAGTTGAGTGAAATTTCAAAAACTCCTACGTCAATGGTAGGTTATCTTTTTAGTTTTATTCCTGTAAAAAAAGGGTCTATCAACTTTTCTAACCTCAATTATTTAATATGATTTCTTCGATGAACCTTTTAGTTGCCACAAGCAAAACGGGGGACACCTTCTTACATGGCTCCTGAACTATTTGAGGAAGGTGGTGTTCACTCTTATGCATCTGATATGTGGGCCCTTGGCTGTGTTTTGTTTGAGTGTTATTCAGGGAGGCCTCCCTTTGTGGGAAAAGAATTCACTCAACTTGTGAAGTCCATTCTCACAGATCCAACTCCTGCACTTCCTGGTTGTCCTAGTCGCTCTTTTGTCAATCTTATAAATTCCCTACTGGTAAAAGATCCAGCTGAAAGAATTTTATGGACAGAGCTATGTGAGCATGCATTTTGGAGGACTAAACTAGCACAAGTATCCTTGCCAACTCAGCCTGCTTTTGATGCTATGATAGGACAACAAGCTAAACCGTGCTTATTGGAGAGAAATGGTGAGAAATCCTTCCACCATAATACCCAAGCACCTCCTAAATATCGTGAAAAGGATGCAAAAGAAGGGTCTATAAAGCAGGATGAGAATTCTGCATTAGGATCTCAGACACCACTTAAGGGTACACCAAATGGTCGTAAAATCCAACCTAAGGTTTCTAGCAGGAATGTTGATGAGAAGCAGAAGGATCGTCCTAGTTCTTCAAGAAAAGTGAATCTCTTAAGACTGTCAAGAATAGCAAAATCAAATTTGCAGAGAGAGAATGAAAAAGAAAACTACAGGAAGCCTTTATCTGACAATTCCAATAATGATTCTGAGATCAAGATTGAGAATACAGATATGGAACTTAATTTTAACGAGAATAATGAAGATGAGTCTCATGATGACCAAGATGGATCTGATGACTCATGTGGTTCTGAAGACAAACCTGGGATAAAGGAAGATGCCAACAAAGCTGCAGAACAGCAACCAATACGTGGTCAATGTCAACCAGATAACCAACCAATCATTTTGCTTATTAATGATGAATCAAAATTGAATGGACATGAACCAACTTCTGAGCGTGTTGAAGTGCCTGCTAGCCCACATTCTGCAAGTCCTTTACTGAAAAATCAAAGAATCAAAGAAGTCTCGGGATATGCCATTGAGTCTGATGCATTCAAGACATTAAATGATCTTTCTCTTGATATCTGGCATCCATCTGATCTATCAGTGAAACCCGTAATGCCTAGCAGAAAAGCTGACAAAACTTCAGATTTAGCTCCTTCCCATCCCTTTGAAGGATTGCAAGCTTCTGATTTCGTTAAGATGCCGAAGGAGCAGATGGAAACATTGAAAAATAGAATTGCTGCCATATTTAATGGAAACACTAGTGTTGTGGAGAAGCAAAACGTTATCAAATATCTTGAGATGTTGAGTAGCAATGCTGATGCAGCTAATGTGATGACCAATGGACCAATAATGCTCATGCTTGTCAAATTGCTCAAACAGGCTAAAGTTTTGGCTTTGCGTGTTCAACTTACTTCAGTAATTGGGTTGTTGATTAGACATTCTACTTTTATAGAGGACGACTTGGCTAATTCTGGACTTCTAGGTTCACTTACTGATGGACTTAGAGACAAAAATGATAAAGTCAGGAGGTTTTCCATGGCTGCTTTAGGTGAGTTGCTATTCTACATATCCACTCAAAATGAGCATAACAGAGATATAAATAATCTGGAGTCCCCATCAAAAGAAAACAGGTCTATGTCTGGCTGGCAGGTTAGTTTCAGATTCTTTAATAGCAAACTGCCCATCATTATATTTTTTTATTATTTAATTAGTTAATGATTTTTGACTTGTTACAAACAAATTGAATTCAGGGATAAACTCCTTAGTTGTTTAGTAAGAAAATTTTCATTGTTTCATACCAATGTCTTAAAGAACTGACATTTTTTTATAGAACGACCTATTTTCTTGGTTTTATCTTCACTTTCAGCCCAAATTATACATTTATATGACAGGTTTCAAATTCATTAGTTTCATTGGTATCATCGATTCTGCGGAAAGGGGAAGATGATGGAACTCAACTCTATGCATTAAGAACAATGGAGAACATTTGTAGTCAAGGAGGGCAGTGGGCTGCTCGTTTCACTAGCTTGGATGTAATAGGTAATTTATGCTATATATATAGAGCCCCAGGAAAGCAGGAGAGCATGAGGCTCACCGCTGGATCATGTTTGGTTCGCTTGGTTCGTTTTAATCCTCCTAGCATTCAATCAGTGATAGATAAAATTTCTTTCAAGGACATTGCATCTACCCTCATCAAGGGCAGTCCACGTGACCAGCAAATAAGCTTAAACCTTTTGAACATGGCCATGCTAGGCAGTCAGTTGATAACAAATATTGGGAGATACCTTGTACACTTAGCAGAAGATAAGAATCTTGTCCCAAGTCTCATTTCCCTTGTCGAGCAGGGAAGTGAAGCGTTGAAAGGAAAGGCGCTTATTTTCGTGTCTCTTCTATGTAAACATGGAAGGAGATGGCTTCCTCAGTTTTTTTGCAACGCCAGGTTACTCTCTGCGGTGGACAGGCTAACCAAGGAGAAGGACAACTTTGTACAGCAGTCTTTGAATACATTCGTGCAAGTTGTGGGGTCCACCATACCAGCTTTATTGGACGCCATAGTTGGTGACATTCAGCAAATGATGGGGGGAAAGCGCCATGGACAGATTCCTTCCCTTGCTAGTCGAGCTGCTCCAAAGACTAGCTTCCACGTGTTTCCAGTTTTTCTTCATCTACTTGGGAGCTCATCTTTCAAGCGTAAGATAGTCAGTCCCCAGGTATTGCAGCAGCTGGAAAATCTCATCAGGCTCGTCGAGACCCAGTTTCAGGTATAGATTAGCCATTTGATGCATCTAGTTTTTTTTTTGCTTGAGTTGGCTTCTTTTTGCAACATTTATACTATACTAAATCCAAACAGGTAGAAATTTTTACCATCTAAACATGCTTTATAATTCTAATAAGCAATTGGATTGAGGTGCAGCAGAAGTGCGCATACTTACAATCACTAATGCTCTCTTTATTTCTTTGATGTTTTCTTGATGAAGTCTCTGCAATTAACGTTCTTTTAAAACCTTTTAACTCTCTCTAATTAATGTCTATTCATTAATGGGACACCTGTAAATGGTTGACCATTAATGAAAGATTACTTTATAATGTAGAACACTAAATTGAGTATAAATTATGAATTTCAAACAAGTTCAGAACCTGATAGTTACGAATATTTAAAATTGCTCAAGAACACTCTGTGATGAAAGAAAAATTGCCATGTAATTGTTTTTTGAATTTTTGTTCTTTACAGGGCAGGGATGATTTCCAAATATCACTTCTTCGAGTTCTTGAATCTGTCACGGAGGAGGAATCAGTAGTTCTTGAAAGTCCAGATACTTTTATCCATGGAATTCTCCCAAGTTTAGCTCTTCTATATAGAGGCAACAAAGATGGTGATGCTAGATTCTTGTGCCTGAAAATTCTATTTGATGTGATGGTCATCTTTCTGAATGAACCAGATATAGACGGGAGGAGATCAGAGGATTTGAAATCTATTGCTAATTTGCATTTCCTTCCTCTCTACCCCATCTTAATCGAAGACGAAGATCCCATTCCAGTATATGCTCAGAAGCTTCTCGTAATGCTCATCGAGTTTAACTTCATCAAAATTGCCGACATTTTGCATCAGAAAACAATCTCTCAATGCTTTGAGTTTTTGCTTGGCGATCTCTCAAACGCAAATGTAAACAATGTTAAGCTTTGTCTAGCTTTGGCATCTGCTCCCGAAATGGAAGCAAAGCTACTCTCCCAACTAAAAGTAGTGAGGAGAATTGGAATCCTTCTCGAGTTCGTGTATGCAAAGAATATGGAGGATTTTCTTGAACCAACTCTTGGCCTGTGTAGAGCTTTTCTTCTACGTTCGATTTGCAGCAGAAAAGGGTTTGTTTACTCAAAAGAACCAACCCTTTTAGGCGATGGTTCTTCGGAGTCTAGTAGAACCATCGATCCTCAGCCATGCATCCGAGATATAACGGATTTCAGCTTCAATGTTGGGGTCCTGTTAGAGTTAAGTGGGATAAACGACCTCTTAGTTACAGACATTGCTTCAGAATGTGTGGTATTATTGCTCAAGGCTGCTCCTAGAGAAACCACTACTGGTCTTCTTACTAATCTCCCAAAGGTTACTGCAATCTTGGAGTCTTGGAGATCCATTTCGCACCTGGTTCTTCGACGGATTCTTCATGCGATCGGTTATGCTTGTCGACAGTACTTATCGCATGCAATGATTCTATCGATATCGATTCCCGAAATTTCACGGATCGAAAATATTGTTTCTGAGCTAAAAAGTTCAGGTATTCCGGAATTGGCCGATGCCGCGTTGCTTGTTGGTTTGGAGTTGCAACGGCTACCTCATTGCATTTGAAGTATGATTTTCCAGTCCCCATATGATGCCAAGTTTAAATTTATATGCAATTCTGGCTCTTATTCCTAATCCTAATCCTATCATCCTGGTCCCTGGATAATGTTTGTATTCTTTATATAATCCTGGTCCATACAATCCTAGAATTATGTTGAATTGTTGCAATTCGTTGAAAAGGTTTTACCGACTGGGATTGTGGGTGTCCAGTAACTGCTGGTTCCAGTCTAATCTGAGTTTGTCCATTAATGGTTTCAATTCTGGTTTTGGTTACTTAAAACTTGTGGTTTACAATTTTGGATTTCGATTTTAGGGGACAAATTGTGAAACCATAATAAAAAATCAACTCAAAATTGGGTAAAACCTAACAAATTGACGCTAATATGTGTGTATTCTTTTTTATTTTTTAAAATATATGGAATTGGCCGAGTTTCATGATTTTGGTTCACAATATATAGAATTGGTACCGTCTGAATCAGATCGTGTCCATCCTTAGTTTTGTGATTATTGTTGATCAAACCATTGCAATTGTCAAGACACTTTTTGACAATAAAAACATAAAAATTAAACATGTCAAGACACTTTGTTAAGCAAATCGCATTGGAAATATCTAATCCTTTGAATTTCAAAAGGGATATGATGTCCAATGTTTTCTTCGAAGTTCAATTCAAGATAACAAAACTAAGTCCAACCGAGATAACAAAATTGGGAATATGCTCTTCTATTAAAGCAAGGAAAAAGTTCGTGATGAAAATAAAATTAATGTTAGATTTAAGCACCTTTCTTCTCAATGAGCATCTCGATCAGGTCCGCTGCATCCTGGACAGTAGCAATGCTCTGGGCACTTTCTTCCTCCACGCTGATTCCAAATTCTTCTTCGAGGCCCATCACAATCTCAACCTATTAGGAATTAAACGGTAATGTTAGATTTACATTAAAGCATGTGTTGGGCATGTTTAAACTTATCCAAGGGTGGTAGAGACTGGATTGATCATCTAATCAGTAGGAATTCTTAGATGATGTTGGGATGGAGATAAAATAAAATTAATGGCCAGGATTTTTTCATAAGATATCATGATATATGCTGCAATTTTAACTTCCCAGAACCTTTTAGCGATTTCAAGCCAGTGTCTTTTACAATCACAACAGCCAGAAAAAAGAATTTGCAAACTTGAAAACATTACTGGTTTTTATCAGAGAAATAAATTTTGATCATGAGCAATGAATCACACCGTATCAAGAGAGTCAGCTCCTAGTGAGGCAAACTTTGACTCCCCAGAGACAGCAGAATCATCAGGTAAAGCTAGCTGCTTCCTCACTATGTCACATACTTTGACCACTGTCTCGGGTTTAGCCTGCAAAAACAATGTCAAGGGCCCTCTATTTGCGTCAATCTGATTGATACACACTCGTAAGGAATCTTCACTTTAAGCAATAGTCCAGTTGAATTCATTGAAAATGCAAAAATCAAGGGGACAAAAAAGTTATCCACACCTAAAATTATAGCTCATACACCAGCCAAAAAATATTATATACTTAGGCTGATTAACATGAAGAACAAATTAAATTCATGACGTTGGTCTATGTTAGCTGAAGAAAGAAAAGCTTGGCGCGTAACTTCAATAGATGAAGAGTTTTGGTAAAGAAAAATATCAGAAACAGTAAATGTTTATACACCGTTGGATACGTGGTTCGGACAGATGTCCTACATCCACGGGAAGCAGAGTACTTGTTATTCACGAAAAATTCCAGATCTGAGAAACACACTTCTCTGATCTGCTTCTCCTCCAAGAAAATGCTCTCTGGAATCCACTCTTCAGATTCTCTCCCGAAAGACAAACAAAGAAAATCTCACAGATAAGTTCTCTCGACTTTTCTGGTTTTCTTCTTTCTGGTTCTTCTCTCGGCTTTTCTCTTTGAGTTTTTCCTTTTTTCTCTCTTACAAATTACAGACTCTTATCATGTATTTATACGCAATACGAGAAATAACTGCTTGAGTAACTTCCGATCTTCTAGAAGATTTTCAGTTATTTGGTTATTATGATTCATGTGACTCATGCTGAAAAACAACATCACCATTCACAACAATCTCCACCTTGAGGCTGTTTTCGCGATTCAGGTATAAATCTGCTTCCTTCCTTTCTCGATCTACTTGCTGGTCACATTTACTAAGCTTAAAAGTGTTTTAAGCTTAGTAACATTTAGAACTTTTGTTAAAAAATCTGCTGGATTCTGATCTGTGTGAACCTTGTCGATTTTTATTTCTCCTTCTGTCAGTAGATCCCGTATAAAATAAAATTTTATACTAATATGTTTGGTCCTCTCATGAAAAACCGGATTTTTCATGAGATGTATTGCACTTTGGTTGTCACAGTAGACAGTCAAATCTTTACTGTCGATACCAAAGTCATTTGCTAACCCTTTAATCCACATAGCTTCTTTAAAACCGTCACAAGCAGCTATGTACTCTGCTTCAGTGGTTGATAGGGCCACTGTTTTCTGTAACCGAGCTTTCCAGCTCACTGTTCCCCCAAAAACTGTAAAGATATATCCTGAAATTGATTTCATGGTATCTCTGCATCCTCCATAATCAGCATCTACATATCCTACAATAGGTATCTCTCCTGTTTTGTAATTGCCCAAAGTCAGTGAGATATCTAGTGTACTAGATATGTAACGCATAACCCATTTGCTCTATTCCCGGGTTCGCCATAAACCGGCTAACCACACTAATAGAATATGCGAGATCTGGTCGAGTACAGATCATTGCATACATTATACTTCCAACCATGTTAGCATATGAAATTTTCTTCATCATTTCAACTGCTTCTTTACTTGATGGACTCTGTTTACTACTTAGTTTGAAATGTCCACTTAAGAGAGTCTTGATCGGTTTCAGATTTTCTAATCTGAATCTTGTCAGAACTTTCTTTAGATAGTCCTTTTGTGATAGAACTATTTTCTTTTGTTTTCGGTTTCGGGAAATTTCAATTCCCAAAATTTTCTTAGTTTCACCCAAATCTTCCATTTCAAATTCTGTACTGAGTTTTCTCTTGAACTATTCAATCAGTTCTTTGTTTTTCCCTGCTATGAGAATGTCATCTACATAAAGCAATATGAAGATTGTTTCTTCTGCACTTTCATTTTTTGAATAAACGCAGTAATCGAATTTGCTTTTCTTGAATCCAATTGCTGTAATAAAATTATCGAAACGCTTATTCCATAGTTTTGGTGACTGTTTTAACCCGTATAATGATTTGTGAAGTAGACATACTTTATTTTTATCTAACTCTTCAAATCCCTCAGGTTGAGATATATAAATCTGTTCATCAATGTCTTCATGAAGGAAGGTTGTTTTAACATCCATTTGCTGTAATTCATAATCTTCTACAGCAACTAGTGATAAAAATATCCGTATAGATGTTTGTTTAACGACGGGTGAGAATATCTCATTAAAATCTACCCATTTTCTCTGTGCAAACCCCTTAGCAACAAGTCGGGCTTTGTACTTAGGTTGATTAGACCCATCTCCCCCTTCCTTCAATTTATATATCCACTTAGAGCCGATAATTTTTTTGGATTCTGGTTTTGAAACCACAGACCAAGTGTTATTCTTCCTTAGTGATTTCATTTCCTCCTTCATAGCTTGCATCCACTGATTTTTATCCGGTCTAGATACAGCTTCTTTAAAGCTTAATGGTTATGAATTTGAAAGATCTGCAGCAACTTGCAAGGCATATGCAATTATATCTGCATATCCTAACTTTTGAACTGGTTTAATTATCCTCCTGGATCTGTCCCGAGTTAATTGATAATCAATTTCTTCTTCATTTTCTGTAGAATTATCCTGTGAGTCAGTCTGAATTATAATTTCAGCAGAGTTATTATTTTCTGTTAATTCAACCTGCTCCACCTCAATCTGAGTATTCGGGATAGATTCTTGTTCTCGGTTTTCCTTATTAAATTCTGAATTTTTCATAGGAAACACAACTTCATTGAACACTACATCTCTGCTGATGATAATTTCCTATTTTCCCGGTTCAATACACCATAACCGGTACCCTTTTACATTTTCTGCATATCCCAAAAAAATACATTTCCGGACCCTCGGTTCTGTTTTATCTTGTCGAGTGTGGCAGTAAGCCGCACATCCAAAAGTCCTAAGCATGTCATACTTAAGTGGATAACCGTGCCAAATTTCAAACGGAGTTTTAAAACTCAATGCTGTTGAGGGACTTAAATTTATCAAATAGGCTGCTGTCTTAACAGCTTCAGCCCAGAATTTCCGAGGCATCTTCGCTGTAATTAGCATACACCGAACTTTCTCTAAAATTGTCATGTTCATTCGTTCCGCAAGCCCATTTTGCTGCGGAGTATATCGAACTGTCCGATGTCTTTTAATACCTTCCAATTTGCAAAATGTATCAAATTCATTAGAGCAAAATTTCATACCGTTATCTGTTCTGAGGCACTTAATTCTTCTGTTCATTTCATTTTCCACTTGATTTTTCCACGTTTTAAATGTCCCGAACACTAGGTCTTTTGACTTGAGGCAGTAAACTCAAAGTCTTCTAGAAAAATCATCAATTATGGATAAGAAATAATGAGCTCCACCTTTCGATGAAATTTTCTCCGGCCCCCATAAATCCAAGTGCACATAATCAAGAGCCCCTTCTGAAATTTGAGTAGATTTATTGAATTTTACCTTTGTATTCTTACCGAGCACACAATTTTCACAGAATTTCAGATTAATGACTTTCGATCCGAGTAATAGATTCTGTTTTTGTAATTCAAGCAAACCTCTCTCACTTATATGCCCAAGTCGGGCATGCCATAGTTCGGTATTTGCCTCTAGATCTTCACTTGCATGAGAATTTTCCCCGGTAATTGTCTTCCCTTGCAATATATATAATCCGTTCTCCAATAACCCTTTCATTACAGTTAATGAACCCTTGGAAACTTTGAGCACGCCTTTTTCAGCTTTTATTGTATAATCCAAGACATCGAGAACTCCAACAGAAATCAAGTTTCTCCTAAGTTTTGGTACATATCTTACATTGTGTAAGATTCGTACTTGTCCATCATACATCTTATTTTAATGCTACCTTCACCTTCTATATTGCAGGGATAATTGTTTCCGAGAAGAACCTGCCCTCCAGTATACTCTTTGAAGTCCCGAAACCACTCCCTCCTCGGAGACATGTGGAACGAACATCCGGAATCCATAACCCACTTATCATTGGATTCTGAATCCGTAACAATCAGCACGTCTGCTGATTCATAGCCGTCAATTGCCACAGATGCATCTCATGAATCGGTTTGTTTCTCATTCAACTTCTTTTTTCGTTCAAAACAATTTCTCTTGAGGTGACCTTCCTTATGACAGAAATAGCATTTCTTTATAGACTTTGATTTTGATCGAGACTTACTTTTATTCTGTTTTTGATCTCGGACTTGAGAACGCCCCCTTACTGCCAGGCTTTCTCCCGAAGAACTATCTCCTTTACTGTTTCTTTGCTGTAATAACTTCGAATTCAATGCTGCCTTCACCTCATCCATTGTTAAGGTTTGTTTCCCATATAACATTGTATCTACGAAATTATCCTATCTTTTCGGCAAAGAACTCAATAGAATGATTGCTTGATCTTCTTCATCAATATTAACTCCGATATTTGTTAAATCCAGAATAGTTCGGTTAAAATCATCTATATGTTTCCGCATTTCTACTGTTTCATCCATCTTCATATTATAAAGTTTTTTCTTTAAATAAAGTCTGTTAGCAAGAGACCTTTTCATATACAGAGATTCTAATTTTTTCCATACATCTAGAGCAGTTTTTTTCTTGTATTACCTCTCGAAGAACTTCATCACCGAGACACAAAAGGATTGCACTATGTGCTTTAGCTTCTATTTCAATAGCTTTATTTGCATCTAATTCAGACAATTTCGAAATAGCATTTGAATCAATTGCCTGTGCTACTCCTTGCTGAACTAATAAAGCATTCATTTTAACTCTCCATAGGCTGAAATCATTGTTACCTGTAAACATAGATGCTTCAAATTTCGCCATTCCTTTTTTACAGATTCCACACGCCGATTACTCCACGCTCACCGCACAAATTGAAGAAAGAAAAGCTTGGCGCGTGACTTCAATAGATGAAGAGTTTTGGTAAAGAAAAATATTAGAAACAGTAAATGTTTATACACCGTTGGATACGTGGTTCGGACAGATGTCCTACATCCACAGGAAGCAGAGTACTTGTTATTCACGAAAAATTCTAGATCTGAGAAACACACTTCTCTGATCTGCTTCTCCTCCAAGAAAATGCTCTCTGGAATCCACTCCTTAGATTCTCTCCCGAAAGACAAACAAAGAAAATCTCACAGATAAGTTCTCTCGACTTTTCTGGTTTTCTTCTTTCTGGTTCTCTCGGCTTTTCTCTTTGAGTTTTTCCTTTTTTCTCTCTTACAAATTACAGACTCTTATCATGTATTTATACACAATACGAGAAATAACTGCTTGAGTAACTTCCGATCTTCTAGAAGATTTTCAGTTATTTGGTTATTATGATTCAGGTGACTCATGCTGAAAAACAGCATCACCATTCACAACATTAGCAACCTCGTATTTGTAGCATTTTCATGGGTGGCAATGAAGAGCATAGCTAAGACATTAAGATTTTGTCAAACCGTGCAGTGTCAATAATTCACTCACGAAACCACCCTTGCCCAGCAGAAGTGTGACCACTTCACCAATGAAAATACAAATGATATATTAAGGAAATAAAGAAGTAAAAAAAATGACCGCATAGGAAATCTGCAAGCGTCCCCTTGGTAAATGCACTCTGAGATTTGAAAAGCTTTTAAAAATCACTGGAAGGGAAACTGATTTCAGATTTGAGTTCACACTACGGGTTGCCTGCTTCAAACATTCAAGAGAGGAATCGAATGAATGGAAAAAAATAAGATGGATGACAAAAGAACGGCAAGTACTAAGTAGAGATTATACAAATGGCGAAAAAATAAAGTAAAACCATGTTCATACGAGACTCCTTAGATTTGATCAAATTTCAACGAACAAACACGCACACATTCATCCCTCTTCTCGTTAGAGAAGTCATAAAATCACATTTAAGAACAAGAAGTAATAGAAATGGAGACCTAAACACATTCATGCAAGAGACTCCAATTCAAAAAGGGAAAACTGCGAAAAAAGGCGAAGATTACCGAGTTCTTTCCGGAGGAGCTGAAAAGAGAGGTCGGAGGAATCGAAGCCTGCGACACATACGCCATTGATTTGCGGCCAGAGAAAGAAAGCGATCCAAAAATTCGGAGGAGAACAAAACGAGGAAGCGAGAGACAAAAGCTGGACGCAACGATGCTTTTTATAGGCACCCTTTTGGCTCCCTCGGTAGAGTTAGTTGGCTTTGCGATTATCGAATTTACCCTTGTTTGGCTCCGAGGATTACTTCCCCACTTGCCCATTTAACCTTACATGGCTCTGTTTGGTCACGGAGATAACACATTTACCATATTTTTTAAAATATTTATTCACATATTAAATAATAATTAATTAAAGAAAAAAATAAATTTTAAACTTGAGTGATGAAGAAATAAACTAAATCGAGCCTGAATTTTCATAAAATCAAAATCGGGCTCTTCGAACTCATAATCAGATGCTTCATTTGTCAGACTAATGAGGCACGGGTCAGACGAATGAGGCATAATCATTCCTCGATCGGGTGCATTATGCCTCACACAGAAGTAAAATTCAAATTTTTTTTTAATTAATTTGACTTATCAAATTTTATTGAAATAACTTAAAATTTTTACCACACATTTGCGACAATAAAAGACACTACTCTTGAAGTTTTAAATTTTTTCGACAACTGTACGATTTACTATAATTTTTTTAATACATAAATAATTTTTTTTAAATTACATACGATAATAAAAATTCTTGAAACTTCTATCACGTATTTATGGCACTATAAGACAATATAACACCAAGTTTTGTGATTTTTCAACAATTTTACAGTTTACTATAATTTATTTAATACATAAACAAATAAATTTTGTTACAATTACGTACATCAATAAAAAATCAAGAACTTTTGTGTAATATTGTATTACAGTGCTATAAGTGTGTGATACAAGGTTCAAGAATTTCTATTACCGTATGTAATTTTAACAAAAAAAAATTTGTTTATATATTAAAAAAATTATAATAATCGTACAGTTATCGAAAAAATTTAAAAACTTTCAGAGTAGTGTCTTTTATTGTTGTAAATGTGTGGTAAAAATTTTAAATTATTTCAATAAGATTTGATTCGTCAAATTAATTAAAAAAAAATTGAATGTTGCGTTCGTGTGAGACACGATGTGTCCGAGTGAGCGACGATTATGCCTCATTCGTCTGAATCGTGTATCACTCGGACGAACGAGGCATCCGATTATGCATCCGAAGAGCCTGATTTTGGTTTTCCGAAAATTCAGACCCAATTTGGCTTATTTACTCAAAACTTAGGCCCAAAATTTATTTTTTTTCTTAATCAAATTAAAATATAATTTATATAATAAAATTATTTATTATATTTAAGTATGAATTATTATTTTCATACTTCATCATCTATTTAAAAAAATAAAAAATTAATCAAAATAGTCATTTAAATTTTACTAAAAAAACAAATTTAGCGTTCAATTGTCAACATTTTAAACTTTATCTCAATGTTCCACTAATAAAAACATGTCTCAAAACTAGAGGTATCATTTTCACGCAATTAATGCATGAGCATATTCTTTGAGTCGAGGATTAAGTTTGATAATAACGCAAAAAATGATAATATTTCATAGTTCGTAGGGCCGAGTTTCGATCCCCGCTACTCTATATATTATCACTTAATTTCTAAGAATGTACAATTAATTTATTTTAAAATAGAAATAAAAGCACGAACTAAGAAAATAAATTGTCCTATATCAATAAGGTCCAAAAAAGAAGCAGAATTACAACTTTGGGAGTGTCCCGAATCCCCATTATGTTTTAACCTATAGTATTTTATACGAATTTCATGCTCCTCGAAACATTAATACGGCAAACTCGTCCACTAATGAAGTGATGTCGCGTATTTGTAACTTGAAACAAAATTCGTAGGCTCGAGATCGTGCTGGGGATCAATGGACTCAAAGCATGCCAAAGCAATTGGGTGCCACAAGAGTAGATGACTATGTGCTAGCATGGTTAGTTCTATATATTCACCCGTCTAAGATTTATATCCACCAAAAATATTATTTAACTTTTTGAAGAGACATATAAATGTATCACTTTCAAGATCAGACTTTTAAGACAGTTGATAATTTGTCATTGTATCAAAATTAGAAATCGCAACTTTAATCTTTGACAATGACCTATATCTGAAGATAAGTATTAATATAATATATAAATGATTGAATTATATTTCAAAATAATTGGTAGTCTGTGACGGAGAAATAATGGGAAAAACCTGCAAATTTTTGAAGAATTTCCAATATTTCAGATCAACAAAAGTTAAGCAGAGATAACAATGGCGAAATACGTGAAAAGACTGTAAAAAATGTACAAGAAAGAGATGACAGAAGAAGACTAAAATACCGCTTGCTCCCCAAGTTCTTGACCAGCCATGCCTTCCCTCAAAACTATCTCAAAAAAATCTTCCAAGGTATCGCCGCCATAGCTTGGAGTTTTCTCAGCACTGTACTCTCCACTTTCAGAATCCAAAACCAGCATACTCTCAGCTGCATAATACCTCCCAATTTTACCAAACTCGGCTGCATCTTCCATGGCTGGAAAGATCTTCACCATGAAATCAAGAACTCCAATCGCAAAATCCATGATCCCGACTGGGACTTTCAGGAACTTAGGCTCCTTCCCCAATAGCTTGAACAAAATCTCCCCCTGCTCCAATGGAGTCAGTGCATTTCCAGGCCCCCCAATCGGCAAAACTTGGTTGATTTTATCTTCACTCAGCAAGCAATCTGCGATAAACGAAGCTAAATCCGGCTCGCTTATCGGTTTGCAAGCACATAATTTCCCATCCCCAAACATTACATAAGGTTTTCCATCTTTTACTAACTCGATTTGGCCTCCCAAGCTTTTGAAAAACGCAGTTGGCCTCACAATACTGTAAGTAAATCCTTCATCTTCATCGGCCACTTTCATCAATTCTGACTCCAGTTTGAGCTTCGCGTGTTGAAATGCGAGCAGGGGTTTCTGGACACAAATTGCAGAGAGCAATACAAAGTGTGAAGCTCCATTTTTCTTTCCAGCGATTAAAGAGTTCTTCGTTGCTTCGTAATCTATTTTCCATGAATCTTTCACTCCCCCGGATCGGCTAGCAAGACATGAAACTACAACATCAATTTGAAACCCTAGATTCTCCAACGATTTCTCTAAAGTTTCTAGCTCGGTCACATCAGAAAAGCACACGTTTGCCCCTTTCAACTGGCTCAAAGTCTCCTGCGAATCGTTTTTACCTTTAATTCCACTCTTCTCCCTTGCAATGGCGACTACATTGAAACCTCGATTCACCAACTCCCTGACCACGAATTTCCCGATATAGCCAGTCGATCCCACCACCAATACATTTATATTTTCTGGTTTTTTGCTTCGGAAAGAAGATACGGTTGTTTCCGCAACCGGAGGTGAAGAAGCTCTAATGGAGTTTCTTCTTTTTCGACGAAACTTCACCGGAAGAGAATTCAAAGATTTCAAAGCGGAAGAAAGCGAGTTTACCGGAATTCGATTACAGAATTGAGAAGAGAAGCGTGTTTTCAAGGATTGATTCTCCGCCCGAAGGGAATAGAAGGCCAGGTTGGGCGAGCTAGATGACATTTCTTCTCCGAGTTCAAGAAAGTTTGTGGCAGTGAAGAGTCTAGCTCCAGCAGATCCCATACGGCTCATGATCAAATAAATAAATTTAATAAATATCCAATTTAATTCCTCCAAATATTAAATTATAATATTAAGATTCTTATAATAAAGTTTAAGATAATTATTAAATTATCTATACATTATTAGAAACAAAATATAATTAAATATATAAAAAAAAAGTAGAAACCAAATAAGTCATCCAACTATTAGATTTTAACAAATCGACCATTGAAATTTGAAAAGTAACGAATCAATTACTAGCTGAAAGTGTCTATCTGTCGAAGTCATGCCTCAACATAACGACGTTATGATAACGTGACAGATCCGCGACAGATCCAGTCAGTGTGTCATGCCAATTTTTTTTTAAAATTACCCGCTTTTATTTAATTTTTTTTTTGCAAATGGTATCAAATAATTATAGTTTTATAAGATAATATTTTAAAATATTTCGTGAATTTCTACAATTATATAATTTATTATAATTTTTTTTATAGGGAAAATGAATTTTTTTCTAGAATATATTAAATTTTATATATCAATAAAATAAATATATTTCCTACTTTACTAATGTTGCTACATCAATAAAGTATAGAAAATAAAGAGATTCATCCACTCTCCTACTCACAAAAAACGATAAATACTACGAATCCAAGACGATATCACGAAAGTCGAGAATCTCAAGCATTCCTTTCGTGAGAATCTTTAGAATTCCTTACGTGAGAATCTCGAGCATTCCGAAAACTAGGCGTTAATGGGGATGGTCATTGAGGAAGAACAGGAGGAGCAACTGAGGAGGTATTGCATGATTTGCAATGGCTGCATTTCTGTCCAACCATGTGAAAATAAACCTCTGTTGTATCCTTGCAATCTTTACACACAATCCAAACCTGCAAAAAAAACACTCGAATTCTTCTATTTCCGGTTCAAAAATCTTGCTCGATTTTAAGATTTTTGGATAATCAACGTATATTACGACGTAATGTAGTAGTAAGTTTACCTTTTGCCGATAACTGGACGCGACTTTAGCTTCGATCTGGAAACAAAAACTCGAACAAACAAGCTTGGAGTTGGATCAATTTTTCACTAGAAACGATCGAGAAATGTATAAATTTCTAAAAAGCTACCTCTTCGTCTAATCTTTTCCAAGTTCTCGACATGTCTATTACCGACTTCGAGCATATCGGACAACAGTACCTATATTCGTGCGGGGATGGTTTATAAAGTAAAAAACGTATAAAATGCGATCTAAGAGAGATTTTTACTTGTCATGCTTTAACATTTCGTAATAACACTCGCTGTGCATTGTGTGGCCGCATTTCATGACAGTAATGTCTTTCATGGAGTCGAATAGAAACTGCTAAAACGGTTCAAAAATTTTAAGATCTCGTTTTTTTCGATTACAAGAAACGGGAAAAAAAGAGAGAAAAACCTCGTAGCATATCGAGCAGTGGTGCTGCATGGAATCCTCGATGCATGGATGATTCTCCCGAAGACTAACCGAATAGCATGACCCTGTTGGTATTCAAGTGTGAATCCACAAAAAAAAAACATTGAAGGGAAAAAACATAAGAACATCCAAGAACAGGTAATATTCCCGAATCACTGGCGGGCTAATTATTGAAAAATTCTAATCTAGTGAGTCAGTTCTTATAAAATTAGATCTAAATTGAAACCAAGCAGATAACAATCTGATTCAAAATTTCAGAGTAGCTTTAGGTTGACATTTAGTTTCGTACAATTCAAATCTTGACAAATTTTTTATTGGATCTGCGAACCGACCCGATCTGACAGGTTAGTTATTGTAAAATTGATTCCGAACTCAAACCAATTGTATAATCTATTCAAACCGAATTGATTTTTAAATTTAAAACTGATATGATCAGACGTAAATAGTCCATTCGGGTAGGTTTGACGGGTTGATCCGATCCGAAAAGTCTCTAATTTTTAAACTCAAATGAATCCGGTTAGAGTCAAACCGAAAAACAATATCATGAAAAAACTAGCCATCTGCCCAAAATCAAGATCATAAATGGATAGAGTAATAGGTTCATAGTCAGTACCGCACTTCTTGCAATGAAAAAACCGATCACGACCGCCGACCCTGTCCGAGTTATCAACAATTCAAGGCCAAAATCATGAGATAGAGAGATAAAGAAAGAGCCAAAGAGAGAGAAAGAGCTTCTCATCTCTGTGTTTTTTTACCTACAGATACCACAATCATGGCAATGAAACAGTCCTTTATCAATCTGCAAAGTGAAAACAGAGATTGATCAATTGGTACATCTGCTAGAGCTAAATAACATGGATCAAGAACATTCAAAGAGTAAGAGATGGTTTATTATATTTACATCATCGTCGTAGAATTTGCAAATTTCGCAGAAATATTCTCCCATTTTTACGCCGCAATTGGTGCAAACTCTTGCAGCCTGGAAAAACAAGGAATTCAACTCGAGAAAATCTTAATTTACAAACAAGAACATTACTCGAGACTAGCTCTCTGAACACGTACTGGCTGCTCTGTGTCGCAAACCGAACAAACCACCTAACAAAGAAAACAACCATTCGTAGTTGTCAACATATTTTTCATTGATTTATGCAGTAAAACAACCATATTTTTCATTTTAATCAAATGTCTTAACTTAATTTTTAACCATTGAAACGATTTCCAACTCGATTTTGAGCTCGGTTGGACTTTTCTTTCGATTTCTTCAAGTTAAAATGCAGATTGACAGAGTTTGAGATCAAGTTAGAGATTAATCAAGGGATTAGATACCAGACTAAGCATCTAAAAATACAGAAGTTCCATTTGTCAAAAACAGAAATAAATTAAAAATCTAAACTATAGTTTGTCTTACTTGTTTGACTTCATGGCGATCGAGCTCATGCCTGTCGAATGGATTTCTCAAGATGCACTAATGGATCAAAGATTAGAAAACAAGTTTGCAAGTACAGAGCTTCAATGGAGGAAAATAAAATTTCTCGAAGAATACCATGGCCTCGTTATGACAATGGCGACAAGAATAGATTTCGTTGCAGCATGGAGCTCGAATCCGACATCTCCTTCTGTAATGTTTGCATCTGCAAAGAACAGAACATAATCCAAATTAGAATCGTTTGATCCAATAACCAACCAAGAAGAATGAGAAGAACAAAAGTTCATTTGAGTGAATAATTAGCGTAACCAAGTCAAGTTCGACGAGTTAAAAGCCATGAAAATCCATAACTCAGAGGTCAGTTTACAGCACCAGTGATTCAACTAAAGAAGAAGATGAAATGGAGAAAACAGAAACCTAAGATTAGCACGAAAAACCCATGAAAAAAAGCTGGAAAGTTAAAAAAATTGCAGTGAATATTATTCAACGAAGAAGAGAACCCGTATCCCATCTTTCCGAAATCAAGGCGTTCAATGGAAGACCTTGTTAAGTCTCGAAAAAGACTTAATTATGTCTATCAAAGTTATGAAAATGGTTAGAATTTAAGTAATAAATTGAGGGATTTTATACTGGAAGCTGTATTTTGTGCTGCAGCTCACGATACAGCACAGAATCAGCGGGCAGCAAGGAAATTATGTTAATTTCGGTAATTCCGAGATTATTTTGATATGCCCGATTGGTTACCTATTTTGCAGGGATTATGCTGGACAAAGATGGAAAACAATGAAGAGAAAAGAGATAAGATCGGAGATATTTAATTGGCGGATTGGAGAGAGAAGAAAATCTCAACAAATCAAGGGATCCCGAATTTAGTTAAATCTCCACAAATCAAGGGATTCCGATTTCTATTTTGGAAAGAGAAGAAAGCTACCATAATTTTAAATAGAGGAGCACGAATTCAAAGCAAAAAGGAGAGAGGGAGATAGACGAAATACACAAGAAACGCAGCCACGCCGTGCGAATTGAAACGGATAACCGGAGCCGATTCAAGAACTTGCGGGACGCCACCGGGGTTTTGAAGAAAGCGAAGGTGAATCCGTTTATATCTTTTTAGCGTGCTGTAATTATGTTTATCAAACATCTTTTCGTT
>QAOC01037401.1:0-36098 GCA_003255005.1 Begonia fuchsioides | reverse complement strand
ATTTATCGTTCTAATTACTATTTAATACATCAACATATATTTTAAGAAGATATAATAAGAAGGTGTACATAGTATTACTCAAAATATAAACATATATGTCGTTGTTTGACACGTCAGCGTGTCTTAAAATGTACAATAAAAGAGTAAATATAGCATTACTTCTCCCTCAAAAGAAGAAGTCTATGTTTACCCTTTTAATGTAGCTTCTTAAAATATATGTTGGTATGACAAACAACGATTGACGCAATTTAAGTGCAATTAACGTTAATTATTACATTTATCGTACCAAACGTTGTTAGATACATCAGTGTATATTTTAAAGATATACAATAAGAGGGTAAACATCTCATCGTAATGAATAAGTCTTCGTTTATCCTCTTATTGTAGCTTCTTAAAATTACACGCTAATATGTCAAATAACGATTAACAAGTTAGTATTCAAAAATCTACTATCATTGTCGATGTTTTTAACTTTTTACATGCAGATAATACTTAATATACCGTGTAAATGATCCTCCAAAGATCCCAATGGCATGAACTCATAAACAAGAAGTCGTTGATCCCCATCGGCGCAATAGCCAATCAAGTTCACTAAATTCGGATGGTGTAGAAGACTAAGCATTAGAACCTCCACAAGAAATTCCCGATTTCCTTGCAAGCCATTTCGATCAAGCTGTTTCACTGCAACTACCTGCATAAAATCATAGTATCTTTTTTTTAGATTTATTAACTTTAATTCGATACGAAAATCCTCCAAAAAATCAAATTACTTGCCTGTCCGGTGCTCTCTAAACGACCTTTGTAAACTCGGCCAAATCCTCCTTCGCCCAGTAAGCATTCAGGCTTGAAATTCTTTGTTGCAGCTGCAAGCTCTCGAAATGTGAAGGTTTGAGCTGCAATATGAGCTGTCGATCCTGGAACATTTAATTCCTTCTTAGCATCACTACTGCTTCGCGATTTAGATTGTTCTGCATATTCAAGTGAATCACACATTAGCAAAATTTAAGGTTGCTCAAGCAAAATAAAATGTTTTTTTCCTCGGTCGCATAAAGCTAGAAATTAAGTTTTCTATATTTCTTCCCCTCATTGAATTTCTGAATCTCATATCAATTTTCTTTAGAGCAATTCTTAAGAATAAGACTAAATAATAAAACTATTGAGAGAGATTGACATGTTTATCAACATCAAGCACAGATCTCAGAGAGAGTTATGGAAAGCAATTCAAGAACTTCTGAAACAACCTAAGACAACACGAAGAAGGCAGCAAATCAAATACCGACAGAAAATCCGGCAATTGAACACAAAAAATGCAAAACAATCCAAATAAAAGATGATATTACCTGAGCCAACCCTGGTTATGTGGCGAATCTGAGAGCCTTCCTTGAACGAATCCTTCTTAGTTGCTTCCTTATCGCCATTACCCTCTTTCACTGATGATCTCAAACAAAGAAAGCACCCACCCATACCAAAATCTAAGCTAATTTCAAGCCACCAAAAGAAGATTTTACTCGTAAAAATTAAGGAACACTACACGAACACCAGTTCATCTCTCATCCCCGACAATAGCTCATCCTCAAATGTTCGACAAACCCACTTCGGAATTTCACCTAGCCCTCTTCCTCCCCCTGTATCGGCGATCTTCGGCGACCATTGAAGATAAAAAAGAGCAAGAACCCACCAATTTTCTGCAGAAGCAGATCACCAAATCAAAGAAACAGATGCAGTGAAACACAAGGTAAAGAGAAAACAGAAGGGTAGAGAATTAAAGAACTGGTAATGGATATTAGATTAACAAGTAGATGGGTAATTAGAACCTACTTCGAATACGTAAACTAAAACATCCTACGATTAAGACAAAGAAAATTAACTGATTAGGTTGGCTGGCTTCAACTTTTAACCCATTGACATGTAAATTTTTACCAGGCGAAGATAGCGCTGTAATAATCATCATCACGGTCGGGAAAGTGGGGTCCTTTAAGGGATGTGCTTTCCACATTTGTGATGGCCATTCAGCACATGTTCTTCGAAAGTTCAGGGCTGCACAAACAGACCACTTTCTTTTATTTTCAGGCTATTTTGGTTCAGGCTCCAATCAGTAAGTCTTCCAGCTAGAGCCTCCGAACCGTTCGGGTGGAGTTGGTTCGGTTCAGATTGATTTTTGCTGCAGGTCGGTTATTTTTTGTGGTTCAGTTTGGTGTTCGGGTTTTTTGGTCAACTAGTCTAAAAACAAAAATAAACTGACCCAGATAAAAATATTGACTATGGTCAATTTTCGGCAATGCAGTTTTGGTTCGACCTTCGGTTCAAAATCCAGAGCCGAAGGCTGAATAAATCAGTTCAATCTAGTCTAAAAACCAAAGCAAACAGACTTATGTGCAAGATCTTAATTTCTGTTTCGACATTTAAAATGTGTTCATTAAAATCCACGAAAATCTGTGACATTTTCTCGTGCAATTTTTGGTTGATTTTTTTACCCGCAGAAGAAATGCATGAATTATTCGAGATTGAGTTCAAATCTTGTGGGCTTTTTTGGTGCTACACGGTCAGCAAATGGAGCATTCTTGTTTTGCCCAGTACATCAAATTTAGTTTCATCAATGTCATCTACAATCTTTCCGCATTACACTCGTACACATGTCTGTTTCTAGATCATTGCAAATACATACTTCTTGTTACCAAAAGACGAAATTTCTCGCTCTCATAGCTCTCACACCTCGGTCCGACAGTTTGTGGAGGAGTAAGTCACGGTGACTTAGTATGCTAGAGATGAAAGGTCTTTACCTGAGTCCATAAAGAGCTACCACATATTAGAGATAACAACTCTCACACTGCGACTGCCAAGATTCGAACATTGGCACTTGTTACCAGCTGAGCTATGCCCGTGCGGGCGCAAATACGTACTTCTTTCTAGCTCTTATCGATGTTCAAGAAACTTTCCGGCAAGATCTCAAAACCTTTTCAAGTTTTCGATAAAATAACATAATACTATCTCGAATAGTTTTTTTTGTCAAAATATTGACGGAATCTCATCCGTTATGGATCGTTTTATGAAGATCTATACATGTTCGGGTCATGGAAGTTCAGCGTAAGGATCATCGTTCTCCCACTTGATAAGCAACGAGGATCGGCTCCATTGTCCCGATACATAAGAAAGTCATATAAATTTTTGACCAATGTGTTCAAAAGATCGATAGAATAAGAAAAAAAAACATTATATAAATATTTCTATTTTGATAAGTATTATTGAGAGTGCTCATAGTCATAAGTCGATTTAACATCGAAAGTCGAATAAATTGTCAATTCGCCGGTTCGTTTTCATGGTCATGGAATAGGTGTTTCGAGAATTTAAATTCATAACTCGACACGTCACAAATGTTACGATCATTTGATGAATGCAGGAAGAGACAAGCAAAAAGCATGTATACTATGATCTTGTTGTTCCCTTGACTATGTTTTCAAGATCATAAAAATTGATTCGATCTTTGTTGATTTAGCGATTAGATTCTTTGCATCCTTTCGCATTCTATCAGTTTAGTGCAACTTAACGTGCACGAGAAAAAGAAGAAGAGAATGTGATTCTTTATCGTCCTTTTTTTTTAAATATATTCTTTTTTTTGGAGAAAACCATGTATATATATATATTTATTGCGTGATTAATTCTACGCTAGTAGGCTTTAATTACATGAAAATGGTATGTTTAATTGTGTTGATTTAAGCAAATATGGTTAACAAAATAAAATAAAAAAATTATTTACAATAATAAAAATGGTGATGATAATGGATAGTGCATTTAGTGCTTCCTTTAAATATCTTCCCCGCCACCACCGAAAACCGCAGGGCTCCGGCGCCAAGCCTGATCGGAGGTCAGGCCACTACGTTTCTTTCCCTCTTGGGTCGTCGCCAATTGGTGTACGGCCGGGGTCACTCCCAGCCAGTAAACAGGCTGTTTATTGCATGGGTCATGCAGCCGGAGCTTTTTGCCGGATATCGTCGCCGCCTTCCCCGGCGACAGTTTTATGATTCTGCCCACGTCTTCGCTGGGAAGAATTACGACGTGAGAAAGACAGACGGGACTGTGTCAATGAAGGTGGATTAGAGACGGTGATGAGTGGCGTCTGATTAATTTTGCCGGTGGGTCATGAGGTATATATATAGGGTAGAGGACGGTGGAGGGTTACGAGAGAGGGAGGAAGAGAGAGAGAGAGAGAAAGATGATTCACTATGACATCAAGTATGCCCTAATCCCGACTATACAAAAAGGGTTCAAATTATACTTATATTTTTTAATGTTAATTTTTTTGTTCATGTTTTTCACATTACAATCCTAAATTAAAAATACAACACAAATAATTAATTAATTACACAAATTAATGTTTAGTACTTCACAAAATAAAATGATTAGATAAATATAAAAATAAAATATATAATGTGTGGACTAAGTTAATATTCTAGAGTTAACTTATGTCTTAAAATACATATTGATGTGTTAATCAATGATTAATCAAATTAATATATATATATATATATGAAAGAACAAATGTACAAGCACCGTACCTTTCACCAATCTAAGAAAAAACCCTAGTTTGTGTGAGTGTGAAGCTAAGCCAAGATCCATCCACGATTTCCTCTTTTTGTAAAGCTAACATTCCTTTTCTCCATCTTGTTCTTCTTCGTGACGCACCTATCCACCCCATCGCACATCTTATCTTCCACAAATTCTTTTCACATTTCACATGTCTCATCTACATCCATTCTTCGCCTAATCTCTTCGTCATTTACTTACTATATTCCGTCGAGTTTTAGATTTTTTTCGTGTACGACGAGTGTAACTGTAACGTCCTCCTGCACTCTCAGTATAATATTATCCATTTTGGGCTAGCGCTATATTCACAATTTTGTACTTGAGTTTACAGCTAAAAACGTATTGCATTGGATATGATGAGAAAAATCACTTATATACAGCACAAACATCATTTTTTCAAACAATATGAAATTGTATCACCTTCACACTTTTTATCTGGACTGATCATCACATTAATAAAACCCTATAATTACATCATGTATTAATTTATAACATTGTGAATTTTTGACATGCGGCATAATTCAAATCATTAAACTCGAGAAAAAAGATATTTCTTAGAGCTGCTAATCTTGCATGTATAAAGACAAGACGAGTTACTACTTGCCAAGGGGTTTTTTTTCTCATGAAAGCATGAAATGATCTAGAGACGGTCAACTAACCCTACAAAAACTGGCCTTTGGCACCAAGAATGAGCCGGTTATGGCTATGGATGCTTCATAAATTTGGATCTTGGCTGCAGGCTTTTGAGATGGTAGCTAGTGGGCATGTGAAGTTCAAATCAACAAAAAGAATATTTCTTTCTTTTTTTCCGATGGAAATCTCGTATAAGATACTTGAACGTTTTGGCACTGCTGTCCATCAATCGTCGAAAGAAAGGGAGATAAATAGCTTTCAAATATGATGTCAATTTCATCGATCAAATAGTCGATCCTTCGAGAAACTAACACAAGAAATTATAAAATTGGGAGATTAATGAGATTAGTTGAGAGCATATAATTTATTGCAAGGTAGAAAAGCAATCGTCCATAGATCACAAAAGATGAGATAATGTTGGGGACCTCGATACGCATATTGCGCCTTTTCTTTATGTACGGCCTCTTTTTAACGTGTGCAAAACTATCGTATCGAGATTTGATCCCTCGTCTTCTTTCCGTGTTTTTTTTCCTCGAGAAAACGAAGTTTCTAGTTTCTTTCGATGATTCGTTTATTTCGCACAAGTGTATGAAATATACGTGTTATATTTCAATATTTGTTCTCGTACTTGTTTTCTGAAAAGGATTTTCTCACGTAAACTTGGCATTTTGCATCGTAGTTTTATCGATCAATTTCTAACAAGAGTAATAATTGTTACTTGAAATGAAATATATATGTATTATGAATAAAATGATTGAAACCCTAGTTGAGATATTTCTTTACATGCTAGGATATTGATAATATGTTCTCGGGTTGTTCGTCCCGTTCGAGTTTGTAACATCGAAGTTGTAATGTCTAACACATGATGTTCCTTAGATGTCACACCCAAAAACTTGAATAATAATAATAAAAAAGGTTTCTCAACTGGATAAATCCAATTCCTATCTCCAACTCAGCAGATGCCTCCAAGATAGCAACAGCTAAAAATCCAAGATTGAAAAGCTAAAATCGCAATCTATCCATCCTTCTTCGTAATTGCAAATTTTGATATGTGTTTCTTTTTATATTCTCTCTCACTTTCCGGTCTGGAAAAAGTCAGAACAAACAAACGAAGAAATTAAATATTATAATAATAAAATCAAGTATAAATAAAGCCTTCGAGCAAGCTCAAGTCGCCACAAACAAAATCATAAGTCTCTGCGTAAACCCTAGCTTCTTCTTCTTCTTCTTCTTCATCAAACAGATTCACAGAAAAACCACAGAGCCTTTCTTTGGAACATCTTTTTCGAAGCATTTAAGGTTGTTCTTTCGAGACTCTAATGGCAATGGAAACAGTGAAAAGTCTCGTATCGGAAAGGGCGGTGGTGATCTTCAGCAAAAGCAGTTGCTGCATTAGCCACTCCGTCAAGAGCCTGGTCTGTGATTTTGGGGTCAACCCAGCAGTGTACGAGCTCGACGAGCTGCCACGTGGACGAGAGATCGAGCAAGCCCTGACCCGCCTCGGCTGCAGCCCTACAGTTCCGGCGGTCTTCATCGGCGGCGAACTGGTCGGTGGAGCGAACGAGGTTATGAGCCTCCACCTTAAACGGTGCCTGATCCCAATGCTTAGAAAGGCCGGAGCTATATGGGTTTAACTTAACTATTACAAAAACCAAAATCCTAACTTTGAAAGGATAGCAAGAGTTTAGTAAATAATCTAAGGCTAAGTTATGTAATCTCATACGTAGATTAGCCTTTTTGTCATGTATTTTACGTTGAACGTTGACTTTTCAACTTAAATATATGACAAATTAGAGTCTTTTTTTCTAATTTTATCCAATCTTTTTATTGTTCTAGGAGATTGCCATCTTTTTGCTATTAGGGTTTATCGCCTTCTTCGTTCTAATTGCATGAATCGGACCAAACTCTCGAGAAAACTAATGGCACGACATCAGATTTGTGATCGATGTTGATGAGCACCACAAGAACAATTCATATTTTTTTTCACACCGTTGAAAGGTCTCATATTTAATATATGTTTGGTTTTCATTATATTCTAATAAAGAATTATAGAATAACCTTATTATCATTTTTTTTATTATATATACTGACGTGTCGAATCATAATTATGTTATTATTTAAAAATATAACTTGTATATTAGAATATATTTATTTATTTATAATTATATATTATACTAATCATATATCTTTTTTCATATGATTAAAGAGTCTCATATTTGATATACATATAATTTTTATTATATTCTAATGAAAAGTTATAGACCAACATTATTATTATATTTTTTATTATATATTTTGATATGTCAAATTATAATTATATTAATATTTAAAAATATTGTTTATATATTAAAATATAATTATTTATTTTCAATTATATAATGTATTAATCATAATTTGATAATTCAACCTCTAAAATTAAAATAAATGATAATAAAATAATTTTAGAATTATATGTGTGATTTCAAACGTCGTCATCCTTAGTGAGCCGTCTCTTCCACTCAGGCCCAATTCTCCGGCGAACTGCAGAATGCAAAGAGCTCACGTGGCCGGAGAAGGTTAGATCGGAAAGTCAAGACTTACAGCATTCAGCATTGACTCCATTCCGAAGACAACTTGGGCGTGGGTCCCACTTGGGATATCTAGTTAATGAGACCGGGTCCCACTCCCACCTCGNAGGCCCAATTCTCCGGCGAACTGCAGAATGCAAAGAGCTTACGTGGCCGGAGAAGGTTAGATCGGAAAGTCAAGACTTACAGCATTCAGCATTGACTCCATTCAGAAGACAACTTGGGCGGGTCCCACTTGGGATATCTAGTTAATGAGACCGGGTCCCACTCCCACCTCGAGTAACTAAAACCGCTACTACCAACGGCAACGCCCATTTCTATATTTACTATTATGCCCCCAGTCTCTATCTGCGCCTCCCCGTGTATGTTAGAGTCTTCTGACACTGATTTCTCTCTCTCGCACAATTTGGCATTGCCTCCTCGATACGACAACGATTGCTAACGTGCGCTTCTGTGTACCACCTGATCTCCCTCCTCCTGGACGTTGATTGCGATTCTGAAGCTTGGAGCTCGGAGTTAGATGTGGATTGAGCCTTGCTTGTGCTGATTCGCTGCGTGTTCTGCCATTGTTCTGTGACGAGGTGGAGCTTTAGTCGTCTTCTTCGTTAGCTTCTTCGTTTCATTGGCTCTGTGATTTTTTTGTTTTTGTTCTAGATCGTTCATTTTCACTAGCTTTGTCGGCAACTGATTGCAGCTTTTTTGCTTTTTACTCTTTTTTGTCTTTTGCTGAATGTACGCCATGGTTGCTTTGGAGCTTTGTTGTCGCTCTGAAGCTCGGAATTTTTAGCTGATATTTTTTTAGGGCTTGCTCTGATGACAATGTAGCTTTGCTTTTCTCTGTATGGGGACGTAAGTAAAATAGTGAAACCTCGAATGTGCAGATAAAAAGCTTGTTTCAAGAAAATGTTCGGGTTTTCTCGCAGACGAAAGAAGCTTGGACTTGGACGGTGCGCTTTCGCTTTTCTTTTACTTTTTCTTGCTTTTCTGCTGTTACTTTTACTTGTCAATTTTATATTCGTGTAGTGTATGGTTAAAGATGTTTATGATGACTACGAAAAAGTTTCATGGGGATTTCCTCCACTTCATTTGAAATTAAAAAACTCCATTGTTGCCGACTTTAAACTTTACTGTTCAAATCATTATGATAATTTGCTTGGAAAACCCTCTAGCTAGAAGCGGCCGGTTACATTTTCCATGGTATCACAAACTCACATTGCAGTTCCATTAGGTTGAAAGTCCAGCTCTCTGACGCGGCTCAGGGAACAAGAAGTCCAGTAAAACATCCAAAAAGGACTAACAGCTCCAATGTAAGTTTCTACTGTTGTGTATTTCCTTGCCATCCATGTACGATGTGGATATGAGTGACAAAAGTGTTGCCTATTTCAGGGTGAATTGGTTGCTCCTACGAGTAGCCATTCTGATGAGTTCCAGTGTTCCTCTGCTGGGCCTGATATCACTAATTGTGCCTCAGGAAACTCTGAGAATTGGATGGTGTTGTCAATTGCTGGGGATAAACCTACGCCTCGTTCGAATGTAAAATAGTATTAATTTTGTATCTTTTCTTTGAAGCTAATGTTTGTTGAGTTTGTTGATGTGGACACCATTGACAAGTTTCATTTCTTGCATGACAGCATGCTGTGACTGTGATCGGAAATAAAATGATAGTCGTTGGAGGTGAATCGGCAAATGAGTTGTTGGATGATGTTCAGGTAGATGGTATACCTTATTATCCTCATTGAAATTCGTATTTTGTGGATATTTTTTAGTGTCAACCAATTACATGAATGCTTAATTCATGTTCAGCTTGCTCCTTCTGCAACAAGTTGGTAACTTCATTCACGTGAGGGCTTGGGATCTGATTTTTTGGTTCTCTTTCAATAGGTTCTTAATTTTGATCGATTCACTTGGACCACTGTTTCTTCAAAGCTATACCTGTCACCTAGCACTCTGCCGTTAAAGAAACCTGCATGCAAGGGTCACTGCCTGGTATAACCATATCATATTGATATATTTATGTTGTTACTTAGTTTGTTTGCTGTTGTGATGTTCATCGATGGTAATCATTATGTTCTGAATCTATTAACATATTTTTAGTTACATTCACAACTTTAAGAAACCTCTATGACAAGATAAGATTGCCCATTTAAAACTTTAAACCTACTCTTATCCTGGTAATTTAACATGATCTGAAATGTGAGTATATTAAGGGAATTTTGGAAAATTACATACATAGAGATGTAAAGGACCTTCAAGCTCGGTAACACTCGCACATATTCATCTTAACATATTCATCTTAGTTGACTAAATAAAATGAAAAATTAATCTCAGTGTGGGCATGCCTCAAGTATGTTGCGATCTAATTAATATTGAAGACTTGTATGCTTTGGTCGCAGGTCATATCAATCATGCTAAAGCTTTTAGTTTTCTTTAATTTCATCAGGTTTCGTGGGGGAAAAAAGCACTTCTGATTGGTGGAAAAACGGAACCTGGAAATGAGAGAGTTTCAGGTTGGCTCATTGAATAAGTCCTATGATTCCGTGCTTACTGCTTTTATAGATATTGAACTTGTCAAATTATTCTCTCTTATTTTGCAGTGTGGGCCTTCGACACAGAGACAGAGTGCTGGTCACTTATGGAAGCAAAGGGAGATATACCGGTATCAATTTTTCTATAAATGCATCCTCTGTGTGTGTGCTTGAGTTATCTTTGTTAGACTAAATAAAACTTCACTACAATTTTGTTAGCTCTCAGATATGACTTGTCATTCAATTTACAAACTTTTTAAAAACTTGTTGACAGATCTATATTTTATTTAGAGTGTGTGAGCATAATAATGTGACTTCTGCTAACTAGTTTTTTGAATAAGAAGACTAGAAGAGGTCGATTATTAAGTTTTTCGATGGAACAATTTGAAATGAAGTAGTGAAATTCACACTATTTATTGTTTTCTTATTTTTCAGTAGTCCATTCTATATTTCTTGAGTTTGTATTTTGATGGGACCTTAAGTCACTTGATGAAGGTTTATGGTGTAAATGATTTAAATATTTGCACATCTTTGCATAAATGCTGGCAGATTGCTCGAAGTGGCCACACTGTTGTTAGAGCAAGCTCAGTTTTGATCCTTTTTGGTGGTGAAGATGCTAAAAGGAAGAAACTAAATGATCTACACATGTTTGATCTGAAGTCTATGACATGGCTTCCTCTCCATTGCACGTAAGTCCTTTTTTTTTTAATTTTATGATGTCCATCTGCTCTTTGTAAAACAATAACTCGTGATTTTTTCTCTATGGAAAATATAGCATGTGGTTATTTGGTGAGCTGTTATGAAGTACATATTTTACTCTGTCAAATTTGTCTGCTGTGCGTGTACAGAGGAACTGGGCCATCTCCAAGATCAAATCATGTGGCAGCACTTTACGATGATAAAATTCTACTTGTATTTGGAGGAGCTTCTAAGTCCCGTACTTTGAATGATTTATACTCGCTTGACTTTGAAAGTGTATGTACAGGCATCTTATTTCAGGTTTTTGTTGTCTCTAACATTTGATCTTTTCAAATGTCACATTATATTTTTTTTCCTCAGATGGTATGGTCCAGAATCAAGGCAAAAGGTTCTCATCCATCTCCTAGGGCTGGATCCTGTGGAGTTCTCTGTGGTACCAAATGGTACATAGCAGGCGGAGGAAGCAAAAAGAAAAGTATGTCTTGTGTTATCAGTATTAATTCAATTCTCTCTCTCTCTCTCTCTCTAACATAGCCAATAAGAACTTATATTGGATGTGTCTACTTTATTTCTTTTGCTTTATTTTGCTAGAAAGGAGAGATCTGTCTAATTGAATTCTGTATTATTAGCATGTTTATTTTCATTTGTTCTTTCCATCCGCATGTTTTTTTCTTTCGATGACTTTTGCCTACATGAAATTGTATTTAGATTTTTATTTCAGTTAATTGAATTTTATTTCTTCCTTTTTTCTTTGTATTTCAGGACATGCAGAGACTTTGGTATTTGATATCCTAAAAGTAGAGTGGTCTGCAACCATTATATCACCTCCATCATCCATTACTACCAATAAGGTTGGTGGACCCTCAATTACACTTGCGTGTTCTAGACGCAAGAAGAAAACCAACAGGAAGTGCTTATCAAGGGATTAATAGTTAATATTATGTTATGTTGTTTATTTTGAGGGGAAATTACTGGTATTTTATGGTAATTTGGTGAAGAATTGGGGTTATGTTTTTAGTAATCCAGGTGTTGGGTAGAGGGAAATCTCTCGAGTGTGTCCCACTACGTTTGTTCAGTTGATTTTGCTATTATTTTTCTCTGGTGTTAACTACCTTTTTTTGGATATTTGTCACAAACATATCAAACTGTATAGATTAGGGATATATCTAGCAGAGTTATTCTGGTTAGGAGTTCTCTTTCGTTTTTTTTTCTGCGTAAATATGTGATTGATTTTGAGGTTAATTGTACATTTCGTTCTTTCTTTCCCAGCTCTGGAAAGATTATTATTCATTTGTTATTATTCTTTGCATGCATGGACAATTTTGATTATTTAGTGTCTAAGGACTATTATATTTTTAGGGTTTCAGTCTAGTGCTTGTGCAACACAAGGAAAAAGATTTTCTTCTTGCATTTGGAGGATCCAGAAAGGAACCATCTAATCAGGTCACTCTATTTTGTGTTTATGCATATATGAAAGATGAAGAACAATGTTAGATTTACCTTTTTAGCATACATTCTTACTGTACACGTTGATATGTCAAAATATAATTTGTCTATCTAATTAAAGTGTATTTAATATATTACTATTAAAAAAATTATTTTTAATATTTATTATCACAAGAACAACACGATACATCAAAGTGTGCAACAAAAAGTATGCTTATAAAGTAAACCTTACATGGTCATATTTGAAATCTAGATAATTAGTGTTGCATCATTGATCATTTGTAAACTGTATTTTGGCTTTCCTTATTACAACATGTTGATAAGATCTGAAAAGATCTTATGGATTTATTGAATACAAAAACGTAAAACGTACACGCTTTGAGAAATTTCGACGTCTCTTTACCTCAAATCAATTAATTACTATTCAATGATATCCCCTTCAATCCTCTCTCTACTCTATTTTAGCTAACTAGTAGTTAACCTTCCTTAACTATAATTAATCTCTATTAACTACTTCTAATTTATACTAATTCCTATATACTTCTACTAACTATTTATCACCAATTACATCATAGTCCTTATCACATCTGTTACAGGTTGAAGTGCTGATTATGGAGAGACATGAATCGTCACTTGGTCGCCGTTCGATTCCAGGGAAGGGCACTGGAAGTATGCTAGGTGAAACTCGCTTATCATCTGGTGGGATGGGAGGCACTCAATCTGCTAGACTAGATCTAGCATCGGGTTCCGAACATGGTTCTGCTCGGAAATCATTATCGGAAGTCTCACTTGTTGATCACATACCTCTTTCTGGTAATGCTTCACTCCGCAGGCAACTTCATAACGAAGAACGTGATCGAACAATTAAAATTACAAAGGGTTCGGAGGATGGCCATTCTTCATCGCAGGTGAACTATAGATTTAGTTTGATTTACTCTGGAGTCTGAGTTCATTCTTTTTCTCTGCATTGCTCTAAAATTTACTTGAATTCTCTTTTTGTTTTTCCTTTCTCTACACGTGTAATAATACTAGAAATTTAAAACTTTCTGATGATATAATTTGTTGCACGTATTTCTATGACATGTACTTGCTGTAGAAATTTGGCATTTGTATTTGTTAAGATAATATACAAATGATTAAATTATCATTATTCATAAGTTTGAACTTTTGACTATGGTTTAAGAGTTAGAAGTCACATGTTCAATTTTCAACCAAAGCAAAAAGATACCATTAAAAATAAACTTACATGTAAAGACAATAATCCTTTATGTTAGTATGATGTTAAAGATAAAATACAAATGATTAGATTAAACTTTACCCAATAATTCGAGTTTTTAAGACATTTGGTGATTTGTCAGTATTACACCTTTTGAATAAGAATCCATCTTATCAATAGATTTCTTGCTATTATTTTTAGTATGGAATGAGTTAATCATCCTCTTTGGTATCTTATTGAACCAAAATGGTATATTTAGGTTATTATCTAGGTTGACATTATTGTTCTTATTTCAGGGGACAGAACAGAAAGTAAATCAATCTGATGGGGGAAGTGTGGTTAATCTGATTGGATCTAAACTCAGTGTCGAGGAACTTCCATCCGTTTATGATTTCGATAATTCATCTCACAACCAAGGAGGAAATCTATCGTCCGATAACGACGATCTCTTTCCCGAAAACTGTGGTAAATCAGCAGCCCAATCCACACCCTCCGGCGTATATCAACTTTACGAGGCGAAAGTGGCTGCTCTGATAAGAAAAAATGGAGTCTTAGAAGGACAATTGGGTGCAGCATTGGCGGGTCGTGAAGCTGCGGAGAAGAATTTAACAACGGCGCTGAAAAGTCGTCTCGAGACGGAGAAAAAACTCTCGAACACAGTGAAAGAGACGGAGTTATTGAGAGAGAAATTAGCTGGTATTGAAGTAGCACAAGAAGAAGCCAACAACCTATCGAATATCGTTCACTCCGACAATGTTAGGCTCGAGCATGACGTGGCTTTTCTCAAGGCAGTTTTGGATGATACCCAGAAGGTATGTATTTTGCCATATATATATCTTTGTTTTAGAGCAAAGATGGACCTTTTTTCCATTGATACCATAATTATTACATTGAATGTTTGGTAGGAGCTTCATTCAACAAGAGGAGTCCTTGCTGGGGAAAGGGCAAGAGCCTTCCAACTCCAGGTACTTCATGACCTTAAAAGTTTTTCACTGAAGAGTAACTTTCGGTTTTTACGGCCGACAGCTAGACCCGAATCATTAATAAACACAAAAGCTAACCGAGATTAATTTAATCATTTATAAGGTTTCGAACATTCGGTGTCTAGTTTTGTCATTCACATTATGAACATTCGGCCGACAGCGGAGTCGATTCAACGTTTTGGGTCTAGTTTTTTCAATGACGCTTATTTTTTAAAATGGATTTATTGGTTCTGGACTTACCATCTCTCCAGGTTGAGGTTTTTCATCTGAAACAAAGATTGCAATCGATCGAGAATCGAGCACCGACGCCAAGGAAACCTTTCCACGTTTAAATCAGAATCTGTCTACGAGACATGGCCGACGGTGACTTGTGTATATGTGATTTATATTCACTGCTAGAATATGTAAATCGACTCCGCTTTTTTCTCAATTTAATTACGCTAAAAAGACATTGTCGTAACCTTTTGTAATTATCCGCTTCTTGTGCCACATATATGTTTCAAAACTTGCTTAAACTGTCCGTTTGTTTCGACTCGTTTTAGCTCAAGGGGTAACTAAAATATACTAACATTGTGATCAAATTGCAATATTATATGTTTGAAATTGGATAGATGTTATGAGTTTCTCTATTAGGGGTTGGCACGGGTGGGTTGTGTTCGATTTTATTTTAAAATAGAATTGGAACTAGAGCCTCTACATTTTTAGAATCGGCATC
This sequence comes from Begonia fuchsioides, assembly GCA_003255005.1. Classification (NCBI taxonomy): domain Eukaryota; kingdom Viridiplantae; phylum Streptophyta; class Magnoliopsida; order Cucurbitales; family Begoniaceae; genus Begonia; species Begonia fuchsioides. Next base: position 20,733 of record QAOC01037401.1, on the reverse strand, counting down.
AGAACTAACGATTTTTGTTTTGTTCTAATTTTAATTTGATTTTATATTATATTTTAAAAAATTAAAATATAATAATAAAATATATATTTTTTATTATATTTTGGTCGAATTTTAAGTAAGGGAGCGAGTTTATAATTAATTTTAGAATTTATATCATATTTTATTTGATTTTAGAATTTTTTAACTTACAGTTCGTGTTCTGATTTCACGATTTTTTACTTCTAAAAACTAAAATCGATTCATAAATCACAGTTTTTTAAAAATTAAAATTCAGTCTAGATTAAAACGGAAAGTTCTAATCTGATTTGCAATTATGGTTTGATTTTGTCTACCCTAGTGTGTTATACCCTAGTTTATGGTAAAAGATTCGAACATTGACATGTAAACCTTATCGACAAATATAATATACTAGTGATGAATATAGATACGATCAATATTTACTTTCATCAATGTTTTTCGATGACATTGGATATTATTCGGGTCGGTTTAAAAAGTACTTTGCGGGTTAGGTAATATTTTAAAAAGACGGTTATTTTCGGCTCTGTAATTAAGAAAGGGACTAGATCATTTGAGTTTGATGCAATGCAATTTCTGCTCGAAGTACCGAGTGACTGCAGTGGCTAGGAACTCGGTAAGACCGATTGGCAGATAATGAAGTTGAAATTGGTCTTTCCTCCATTGTTGGTATAAAATCGGAACAAAGAGAAGTCGATTTGTCTCTGAATTTTTAGGATAATGTCAAATTTACTTTTTTATCATATATGCTAACTTGTTGAGTCATAATTGATAAACTAAATATAATAAATAATTATTTTAATGGTGATACGTTAAATTTACTTTGAATAAATCAATCAATATTTGACATTAATTTCTATAATAAAAAAATAAATTTAAAAATATTAAAGCTTTAAGGGTGTGCAAAATCAAATTGAATTGATTGAAGGGAATCACATAGTTGTTTCTAGGGATTTCTAATCAATTTTTTTGCATTAAAACTTTTTAAGATTTTTATCGCAATTACGATAAAGTTTAAAGTATTTATTAATAACTTTATAAACTCAAGATATTCATTTTGTTGAAATTATTCTCATCATTCAAGAGATAAACTATTATTTACCTTTTATTAGATAAGTCTACGAGCCAGCTCGCGAGTCTTCAATCTCCTGTAGGTGAATAAACATTATACAATAGGTCTCCAAACAAATTTCATTTTCTAAACGTGTCTTCTTATTTTAAATTTTGATTTTTCATCTAAATCAATGAACAAATAACAAAGCAGGTTATAGTCATATGAATGTGGCGATGTTATAAGCTATGTAGGCACACTAAAGCGTTAGCTGAGATTAAGAATTTAATCAAAAAGATTGTAGGACACATTTCAAGATAAATTACGAGTGGATCATCTTAAATAAGCACACATCAGGATTCAAATTGAAGAGACATGGAAAAAGTGAAAATTTGAAGTTTTTAAGATAAACTTATCATGGAGAACTCGGATGTTCTTTCGACTCTCCACCCTCGAAGCAATTTTCATATTGGTGGCCTTACTGTTGCCGAACTTCTACTTTCTTCTTCTGCCAGAGACGATCCAGTGCACTGTCGGCATCTCCCTAGAAAAAGATCAATTAAGTTTTAGAAATTTTGAGGATTACGAGAGCCCTCACATATCAAATTGTAAGTACTGGACTGGATCATTGTGTTCATGAAACTAAATTGAAACAGCTGATGCATCAAAAGCTGAATAAATAGGCTAGAATTCACTCAATCCAGGATAGTAGACTAAATCATTGAGCTCATTAAAATAAATTGAAGCAGACGATAATAAAAATTGGCTAGAATTCAGGATACCAGGCTGAATCCTTTAGCTCGTGAAAGTAAACTGAAGGAGATAAGATATCAAAAACTGCATAAATAGGCTGGTATTCAGGTCGAACTCATAAAAAAAAGAACTTGCTAGCACACTGAAATGAAAACAACAAACAGAAGAAATCAAAGAGAAGGATAAACCTGCGCACGGACAAACCCGGAAAGGGCGAAGGTAGTAAACTGGCCCGTGTAAACGCCATTCTCGTCCACATGACCGACATTGATCTGAACAGAAGCGTGATCCTTCGAAGTAATCAGCCGATTCGTTGCAGAGCTGCAAAATTTATACATACTAATAAATAAACACAGAATCAACCGCGAAATAGACAAAGATTCGTAAATATCATACCATTTTCGGGGAATATAAAGCTCGGTGATTTGGCCCTCTTCGTTTTGCATCTTATCTAATGTTTCAGCGACCTTAAGAAATCTAAGAATCAATATTATAAAAAATATTACATGATGATTCAACTTAGTGACTGTGATTATCAACAGACATGAAAAAGAAGAAAGGAGAGAAGAATCGCACCGTCAATTCAGCGCAGGCGAACAGCAAAAGTGGGGCGAGTGATGAAAGGCGGAGCAGAAACCCTAATTTTCTATATCCTGCCACCGGTTGGGCTTCTCAATAAGGCCCAATAACATTTAACCCAGCCAACCTCACAAACATTTAAACAAAGTGTAATGTTAAATTTATTTTTTTAATATATATTTTTAATTTATTTTTTAACGTGTCAAATTTTAATTGGTGTAATTAAAATATTTTTAATATATTAAAATATTTTTAATATATTAAAATATTTTTAATATATTAGAATATTTATTAATCTAATCAGAACTTAATATGTAAAAAGATAAGTTAAAAATATATGTAAGAAGTTAAACCTAATATTATATTTAAATAAATATAAATTTATCTCTTGCACAAGGGGAATAATTAAAATAAATATCTTGAATTTTAAAAGTGGTCAACTAAATATTTTGAACTTTAATATAATTATAATTGACATAAGTTATTATTATTTTTTTTTAATTTTAAGATGTTACAATTTAATTAATTATTTTTTTCAATTTAATTAATTTTTAATAAATTAAAAAAGATGTAATAATTAAATTATATTTTTATTAAATTAATTTACCTTCATAAAAAGCAAGAGTTTATAAAATTTATAACATTTTCAACTTATTTATCAATAAAATATGTTAATTAAATAAACAAAAATTATTGAAATCATTAAAAAATTTAACGATAAAGTGTCTATTGAAATATAGTAAGTTAAATATGTTTATTTACTACTTATTAGGTTTACTATATGTATGTATAAAGGTAAATCTCAGTAGAGATTATAGATTTAAAATAAAGAGTCACGGTTATAAGTTTGCTGATCGCAGTGTGTGAGTTTAATCTTTAAATGTGAGGTTAATCTTTGTAGACGACAGACAATACCTCTCATCTCTGGGCCGTGGAGTCACCGTGATTTATCTCCTTACATGCTGTCAGGCTGAGGTGTAAAGACTCTGTATGCGAGAGATTTTGACTTTTTTTGGATAAAGTTAAATGATACTTTCCTTAAATATTCAGAACGGTCAGATTTAACATTTTTACCCAACAGACACGTGTCACGTGTTAGGAACTCAGGGTTGGTGAAATATTATAATATTCGTGACAGTATTATTGTGTAAATGAGGCCGAAAAATTAAAGCAGGCATTGTGATGTGACGGGGAATTACGTCCCTGTCATATTTTAATGTGCCCATTCAGGCTTAGCCCTTTATTACGTATTATTATTTAAAACTCGTTTATTTAGTTTGATTTTGATATTTTAATAAATCCATCACGCCTTCGGATTGGGATGAACAACGATCCAAATGGCTGAAACAAAATCCGGGTTTCTCTAATTTCATCGGACCAAACAAACCCAAAGTGCTCCTCGTTACTGGTTCTTCGCCCAAACCATGCGAGAATCCAATCGGCGACCATTACCTCTTGAAGTCAATCAAGAACAAGATAGATTACTGCAGGCTACACGGGATTGAGATTTTCTACAACATGGCGCTTCTCGACGCCGAAATGGCTGGTTTTTGGGCCAAGCTTCCATTGATTAGAAAACTATTGCTCTCTCATCCTGAAATCGAGTTTCTATGGTGGATGGACAGTGACGCGATGTTCACGGACATGGCGTTTGAGATCCCATGGGAGAGGTATAAATATCATAATTTTGTAATGCACGGCTGGAATGAGATGATTTACGATCAGAAAAACTGGATTGGATTGAATACTGGTAGCTTCATATTGAGAAACTGTCAATGGTCTTTAAACATACTCGATGCTTGGTCTCCAATGGGGCCCAAGGGGAAAATTCGAGATGAGGCCGGGATATTTCTCTCGAAAGAGCTTAAAGGCCGGCCGGATTTCGAAGCTGATGATCAGTCTGCAATGGTGTATTTGCTAATCAAAGAGAAAGATCAATGGGCGGAGAAGGTTTATCTCGAAAATGCATACTATTTGCACGATACTGGGGGATTTTGGTCGATCGATACGAGGAGATGATCGAGAATTATCATCCAGGGCTCGGAGATCATAGGTGGCCGCTCGTGACTCACTTTGTCGGGTGCAAACCGTGCGGGAAGTTCGGGGATTACCCGGTCGAGAGGTGCTTGAAGCAAATGGATCGAGCTTATAATTTTGGAGACAATCAAATTCTGCATATTTATGGATTCACTCACAAATCTCTGGCTAGTAGGAAAGTTAAGAGGCTTAGAAACGAGACAAGTAATCCGCTTGAGGTGAAAGATGAATTTGGGTTATTACACCCTTCGTTCAAAGCTGTCAAAATATCTGGGTCTCATTGAACAAAGTCACTTCTCTCTCCTCTTCCTCTCTCTCTCTAAAAGGTAATACGGTCTAAGATTTGATATTTATTTCATTTGATAGAGTCATGGAAAGGTGTAGTCTTTTTTGATGATCAATGGCCAAAGCTAGTCCTATGAGCTTATAATTTAACTTAGATTCTTGTTGGGTCGGTTTTTCAATTTTCATAAATTGAATTTGAACTTGAATCGTACAAACCGAAACCAACCAGAATTTCGTGCACGTTTAGGTTGGTTATTTGATGGATTTGTGTTTAACTTTGAACGAAATCGTCCATCTCTATCCCACCTCAAATTCCAACCATTTATGTTCAATTACATTGGTCCGCTAGAGCATCCATTGTTTTTTGAGACCTTGAGTTTTCGGTTATTGACGTGATTAATGATTGACTTGGAAACCAGACAATTGAACGATGATCAAATAAAAGATAACACGTGGGATAACAGATTTACGTGGAATCACAGGTCAAGAAACGAATTTACTATGTAAATCGAAATATATTTACAAATTTCGTGACTCTAATTTACATCAATTTATAAATATAATAAAATATTAACGAGATTATTAAATTGAGATTACAAGTCTGGCTCCAATAGAATTTGGTCACGTTGAATTCTAATAAAAATGAAATGTCACTAAATGGTAACGTTGGGCCATGTTAATATTGGGCCGGCCCATTTATATTTTGGCTTGGGCCCACCAAGGTTGATATTGGGCTTCGGTCCATTAGAGAGGCCAGTACCATTGGCCGGTAATTTTCTAATTTAAGTAATCGATACCATTGGCGGCGGAACCGAAGCCGTTCGGGTCGTCGAAACCGTCGTGAGTCATGGCCGCTGCAGCTTTCTGTTGGCCAGAGCATTTTTGCTGGCGTTCTTGCACTTTTTCGGCGCAAAAAGGAATAAATGCGAGGATGAAGCTCCAGCAGATTTGTCTGAAAGCTCAACAATGGCGGAGAATGGGAAGCAAGTGCTGGTTATCGGCGTCGACGAGAGTGAACATAGCTTCTACGCCTTGCAGTGGACGCTAGACCATTTCTTTGCTTCTCATTCCCAATCTTTGTTCAAGCTTGTGATCGTCCATGCTAAAGCTGCTCCGTCCACTGTCCTCGGAGTTGCTGGGCCTGGTATTAAAGCATTCTTGCTATTCGTTATTTCCATAGTTTGATCTGGAAAAATCATTTGAAGTTATTAGGGTTTTTATTTATGCAAATGATGCGTTTTAGCTCTCTAGATTCGATGAATCGGTGAATTTTTACTTCCTCATTCAGTTTGATATCCTTCTCCAAATATTACCTAAAATTAAGAATCGCTGAAATTTTTATTGTGCTCAGGTTCTGTGGACATTTTACCGATCATTGATGCGGATTTGAAGAAAGCAGCAGCCAGAACCATTAGCAATGCTAAGGAGATGTGCAGCAATAACTTGGTATTTTTTTCTGCCCTTTTCGTATCTCACAATCAGTGACAAGTTTTTCATTTAATTGAGGCCTGGACTGTATATCATAAACACATTAAGAGCAAGCTTCTATCTGTCTTAAACCATACGTACAAATCCAGTGTTTTCCTAACCTACAGTGTGCCACTCTATGCAATGTTGTCATATTTAATCTATGCACAGGTTGAAGATGTCCAGTTTGAGATCATGGATGGTGATCCCAGGATGTAATGTTGGAAGCTGTAGAAAAGTTCCATCCTTCCATCTTGGTTCTTGGAAGCCATGGCTATGGAGCAGTCAAAAGGTATCATATCTCACCATTTTCAAAGATACTGAAGAAATCTACAATCCTTTCATCCTCAAGTTCTAGTCATGATGGACAAAACTAGACCAAAATTGTAGTCCGAATTGATGAACTTTATCGTTGGTAAAAAAGACTAAAACTGGATAAAATCAAATCAAGAATAAAATAAAACTCAACATAAATCCAAAAATCTATTCCATACCCGACTTAATCACTCAAAACTCGATCCAAATATCATAAAAAATATATTTTATTTGTGCATATACATTTTTTTAAAATAGAAAATGAAACTGTGACTAAATTGGACCTGTACCGTATTTTATGATTCTGGTTGTGGTTTAAAATTTCCGAAATGTGGTCACCTTACTCCATTTCGAAATGAAAATGAACTGGACTGAAATCACCCTTAGTTCTAGTGGGGCTCAATAGGTTGATGATGAAAAGTACCCTCCAATTCGCCTTCCTAAAAGAAAATAAACCATCTTTAGACTTCCAAAGATCCTCCCTCCCATTGTTCTTAAATTTAAACCTTCATTTGATTTCATTCTAGGGATTTCATTTGATTCTAAGAAGCTTGGAGTGGAATGTTTAACCATGTTGCTTGAACATATCCTATAATTCACTTGCAGGGCGGTTCTGGGTAGTGTTAGCGACTACTGCACACACCATGCTCATTGCTCTGTGATGATTGTGAAGAGGCCACCGAAAAGCAAGCACTGATCCAGTTTTCGTTCTATGCTATCTACTAGAGGGAGCAAATCCAAGGTTTATCTTGATTATATTGCAATAAGCTTCATGTAATAATCGCTTAAATTAACCGTTATTCTTATTCGATAACTAATGTTTTATCTTCATGTAATAATTTTATTAATTTGCGAAGAAATTCGAGAAGCAATAATAATAAATTTATGATTTTTCACTTGTTTAATGGAGGCGTAATTTTCAAATGAACAATTATCATAATTATTGTAAAATTCAATTTTAATTAATGAAAGGAATTGATCAGTTAAATATATATTATAATTGAAATAATAATTAAATTGATTTTATGTAAACACCATTGTCTTTAATAGATCAAGAAATTTGAGAACTAAGGATTGTAGGGCCTTGCCCCGAAGGGAGCCCTTCCAGAAATTCTCAAAGGCCTAGGCGTTGAACCCAGGCCAATGAGGGGGTTTGGAAATAGTTTTCAACCAGCAATAGACGCGCCTCGGTTAGAACCTCACTAGCTGCGTCATTGCCCCAAGCGCAAAGATACCTGACTCGTTACACTTCCTGCTTTTTTATACTCTCTCAACCACCTCACTCTTCCTCTATTTCCGATGTGGGACGGCGCCAAAAATAGAACACCTTATTCATCTTCTACGCTGTTTACTTTGGGTTTTCTTCTCCATTGATCGCCATGGCTGCACAGAGATAGCTTTGGTTCAAAGTTCTTGAATCTTTTGCGGGATTGATAGAGATGAGCTGACCCTTAATCTTTCACTGTTAATCGAAAAAATGGAGTAAAAACAGAGAAGAGAAGAGCTCGAGCAAGAGAAGAGCTGAAGAAGATAGGGGTCGAAGCCTTGGATTTGCTAGACCAACTCTATGGGAGGCCGCCATGTCGGAGGCCTGCTCAGCCTCTTCCTCCGCCACAGCCTCACCGTCTTGGTTGGATCTGCCGCCCATCTCCGGCGACCAACTAGCCCAGATCCACGGCGGATGTGTAATCATAGACTGGAAAAGGCGTTGAGTTCAGGCTCTTCAGCGGGCAAGTACATTGGTAAGCAAGTTCCTGGCCTCACAAAAGGACAAGAGACAAGGATTAGATCGAATTGGGCAGATTAGATTCCCAACTTCAATGAATCAGACCAGATCAAAATGAATCAGACCAGATCAAAATTATATCTGGTTTTAGTCTATCTTGATCTATTTGGTTCAATCTTAAAATTTAAAAATCAAAATATATTAATTTAGTATTATGTCTTCAAAAATTATTAGACTACTTAAATTCTAAATTAATGACTAAAGATGTTTTAATAATATCAATAAATAAGCATTTTAAATATTATTATATTATAGTAAGTTAATTTCGAAAAATTTTAAGTTAATATCATCATAATTTTTGGTAATGTCTTATTTATCTCAAATTTTAGTGTTAAAATTTTACATTAAAATATATTAATAATATTTTTGTTTAGAAACTTCAATCTTAGNTTGATTTAGGTCGAGTTTAGATTCTTCTTTTAACTCAAAATTCATTCCGGTTGGACCGGCAATATGAGAATTCGACGCAACCAAACAGTGCACACCTCTAGTATGAAAGAGAATGTAACCGTTATATTTAACGGAACCCTGTCGGTCAAACTGTCAAACATGTCTCTGTCTCGCTGAGCTGTCAAGCGATTGACGCCAGCCTGGCATCTACCGCATGATTAGCCTGGGTCCCACGTCCTCTGTCACTCCACATGCACTCCCTCGACCTTTTCTGTTTTCTTCCTCTTCATTTCCTATCCACGCGTCACCTTATCGTTCGCCAATGACCGAGCCTTGACTCGCCCGTTGTCCCCCGATTCTTCCGATTTTGTTTTTACGTTAATCAATTATCATAATTCTGCTCTCTCTCTATCGTACTAAAATGCCACTCCGAAGAACACTTTTCTCTCTCCCCCTGCCACCGATGGGGGCCGTTTCGAACGTTTCTTGTCGGCGATGGAGGTTTTTATGATACCCAGAAGGAAAGTTTAGTAATTTGTGGGGTTAATCGCGATTATTGAATCATTTTTGGTAATCTTAATTTGGTTTTGTGTGTGTTTTTTTGCGCATGGAGGGCTGTCGTTTCCAAAAATCATAGCGATTTCTTGCCTTTGTTTCTCTACAGTATCTAGGAGATTAATTTTTCTGTCATTTTTGTCATTAATGCTTATAATACGCACCCCACTTACCAGTTCCAGCTCCGAGAGCTCCCCTGTTTTGTGGCTCCTGCTTTCTCCTCTCTTTCCCTGTTCTTCGTATCCTCGCTCTTCGTCGCGAGGGGTTTCTCCATGAAGATGCTAGTAAGTACGTTTCTTTGTACTTGAATTTCGATTCATGATCTTGATTTGATTCTGAAATTCGTGTTTGGAAATCCGGATGCCGAGGACCAAACTGGGATTTGAAAGGGCTTTCTAGCAACCGTGTTTCTAACTAAGATTTGTGTTTTTTGTTTGTCTTTGTTCGAATGTTTCCCTCGATTGTTCACGTTAATCAATTCTTGTTTCTTCTAGCGTTTTTAAAGTGTAGCCAGTCTGGACTCTGGACTGAGTAATTCGCTGCTTTTTAATTTTTCTTTTTGTGCTCGATCTTTTAAAGCATCTTCCATGATCTAATGTATATTAGTGTTCTGTTCTTGTTGATGTATAATTTGCTTATTTCCTCGAATCTCTTGTTTGGAGTTCTATGGATGAAATATTTCACTGACCTGGTACTCAATTTAGCTGCAAATTACTTTCTCAACCCTGCAAGTTTTTATCAATTTGACGAATTCATCTACCGTAAATCTTCTGAGAATCAATTGTATGCTTGTTTCTTTGTTTTCTCCTTCAAGGTGGCATTGCTCTTATTACTAGAACTGAGCAATGGATTAGAAACAATCGCCTTAGATCAAGGTGGGCAATGTGATTACAAGCCAACATTGATACCAAGACCGCATAGTGTGTCGATTTTGGAATTTGGTGCTGTCGGGGATGGTCGGACATTAAACACAATCGCCTTTCAGAATGCCATTTTCTATCTCAAGTCGTTTGCGGACAAAGGGGGAGCTCAACTCTACGTCCCGAGCGGAAAATGGCTTACCGGGAGTTTCAACCTCACTAGCCATCTTACCCTTTTCTTGGAAAAAGGTGCTGTCATTCTTGGATCTCAGGTTCTTCTTCTTCGTCCTTCTAGCTTCTTAAGTATTAATAATGTTATGTTTATATTCTTAACATATCTTTTTATCGGCACATTGATTTGTCATGTTGTGATTGGTTCTGTTAATATTCATTTAATGTTTACACTTAAAATAAGAGTTGATTTCATTTAACATTGTAAACGTTTGAAGTGTTTTCATCAAGTACCTTGAATGAATTTTTTTGACAACCAAAACTTCAAGTTGTTCGATTTTTTCATACAACTTGCTCGAGGTCAAAATTTTTCTACGTCAACTTATCGAACTGTAGCCTTATTCATTTTACAATATTTAAAATAAAATATTTTGACTCAAGTTTGATATCCACACTTGAAATCATTTTAGAACTTGAAATCATTTTAGAACTTGAAAATTCAATTGAAGTTTTGAGTAGGGCTGACAAGCGATAAATTTAATGCCGAGTGTGTTGTATAAAAAATCAAAAGGTATGAGGTGTTGGTTGTGAAAAAAAATTGTTTGAAGTGTCAGGTGAAAACACTATAATCGTTCAGAGTGTTCATTGAAGTTGAACCTTAAAATAATTATACATAATATTTATTACATCAATCACAACATGACAATTCAACATGTAAAATAAGAAGTTATTTCAATAAAATAAACTTAACATTATCCATTAACTATATAGTAAGTTCTTATTCACGTTCCTTCCCCTTTTAGGATCCGTCTCATTGGGAAATTCTCAAACCTCTACCTTCATACGGTCGTGGGATCGAACTACCGGGAGAAAGATATGGAAGCTTAATCAACGGATATGAATTGCAAGATGTCGTGATAACAGGTATAAATGACTATTTTTTTTTCCTATTATTTGATTGGATAAACTTACTCATTTCATGTCTTTTGTTCAAATGCCACAGGCGATGATGGAACTATTGACGGTCAAGGCTCGATTTGGTGGGACTGGTTTAGCTCGAGTTCTTTAAACCATAGCCGTCCTCACTTAGTGGAACTCGTATCTTCTGAATTCGTGGTAGTTTCTAATCTCACCTTCTTGAATCCTCCCGCTTATGCTATCCATCCAGTATATTGCAGGTATCGACATTTCGGCTTGTCTCTCTTTCTCTTTTATCGCTTTATATTCGATCAAATTCGTCGTTTTATAACCCAATTGTTACTTGTGTAGCAATGTGCACGTTCACAATATTTCCATCTCCGTCCCTCCAGAATCCCCCCATACTTACGGCATCGTCCCTGGTTCGTGATTTAAATCGTATCCTTTGTCCTCTGATTCTATTATCTGACCATTTATCATCAAATTGAAAAAATTCAATTCTATTATCTGTTTTGAAACCGAAAAAATTTCAGATTCTTGCGATGGTGTTTGCATAGAGGATTGCCGAATTGAAATGGGGTACGATGCGATCGCCCTCAAGAGCGGGTGGGACGAATATGGTATCGCTTATGGAAGGCCTATCACGGACATACACATAAGAAGGGTCCACCTTAAATCCTTCTCTGGTTCTTCCATCGCCTTCGGGAGTGAGATGTCGGGTGGAATTTCGAATGTACTGGTGGAGAAAATCCACGTATTCGATTCCAATAGTGGGATCGGATTTAGAACGACGAAAGGAAGAGGTGGTTATATCGAAGATGTGATCTTATCGGACGTTGAAATGGACAATGTGGTTGTAGCGTTCCTTGCCACCGGCCAGAGTGGAGCCCATGCGGACGATAAATTCGATCCAAATGCTCTCCCTCGTTTGGATCGCATCACGATAGAGAATGTCGTCGGAAATGACATCTCCGTCGCCGGAAACTTCACCGGAATTCGAGAATCTCCGTTCACTTCAATTTGTTTGTCCAACATTTCATTGTCGATTTCTGCAACTTCTGCAGCATCCTCGTACTGGATTTGCTCCTCCGTCTCCGGCTTCTCGCAGTTGGTTTGTCCCAAGCCTTGCCTTGAACTCGATGGTTCTTACTCAAATTCTTCGTGGTCTTGCTTTTCTGCTCGCTTTGATGGAAGAGCAGCCATGTCGTGATTCCGTTCTTGCAAAATTCCGAACTTGATCGAAGAAACATAAGCAGGGGGATTGAAGAAACATTATTTATTTCTTTGTCTTGTTCGTCCGGGCTGGGCAAAGGTATGTTCTGCAGATTATTTGTACAGATCCATGTCTTCATTCATGTGTAGTTTTGGTTGTTGGCTGTGAAATCTCATTGTAAATTTGTTGATTTTGAGTGTTTCGTCAGATGAAGAAACTAGACGTGGAAAGTAATGCCCGTGGATGCAGGCAGGAAGAGCTGTAATAAGTTGATTCTCGTGCAATTGTTTTTAAGAAACACAAATATGGGCTTTCGAATATTAATTAATTATTTGAATTTAAAGTGTAAAAAATCAAATAAATCTAAATTTACCCACTTGCAAACGGGTCAACTTTTGTAAACGGTCGACTGGTTCACCCAACCTCCATCAATTTCTCTACGGACCTAGTCTCGTTCATTTCAAATCCTAGGATAATACTATTGCAAGGTCAGTCCCTACCGGAGCTCCGTTCCCACGAATCCACCGCGGCGAGAGTAGGTTCTACAGTCTGCCGGCAGCAGGAGCAGGAGAGAGAGCGTCTTCTGGGAAGGAGGTTTCTGCTAATGTTGACGAGGCTGAGGAGATCATTTAGATCACTCGGTTACAACAAATTAAGATACTAAAAGATTAGTTCGTTATTTAGCTCTTCTTACGGGAGATAATTTAGGGATTTTCTATCCATTTGAATTAAAGTCAGTTATAAATCGAGGGTCATTGTGTTTTTTCAGAAAGCATTGAATACTGCGAAGTCTGAAGAATCTTGGAGAGAAGAACTTCTCGAATCGTCATCCATTTTCTTTTCTTTTTGATTGGTGCCTCAAAAGTTTCCTCCATTTGAGAATCATTAAAGGTATGGAGTTGGAGAATAGAGGCTACAATCCGGCGGGGATACGGCGGCGATTTCAGCAGCAGGAACCGGAGAGAGCGTCTTCTGTGAATGTCGTTTCTGTTAATGTTGACGAGGCCGAGAAAACAACGGAGTCCGATGGGCTATGCCCCTAGTATCCTCACTTGGTTTTAAATAAAGGGTCATGTTCTTTTTTTAGAAAGCATTGAATATTGTGAAGACAAAAGAATCATGGCGAGAAGAACTTCTCCAATTGTCATAATTCCAATTTTTTTTTTTTTTTTGGTGTCTCAAAAATTTCGTTCTTTGTGTTCCGAGATCTATCGGAATCATTAAAGGAGTCGAGTGCATATGGAAGAGCTATTCTTCGGTTTTTGGATGCCTACGATTTGGTGATATAATACTATATTCTAGGGGTGGGCAGATCCAGTCCGATTCGACGATCCGATCCAATTCAATCGGATTCGGTCGGATCGGACTAGGTATTCGGTAGATGAGTTTTTCATTTGATCTGAATTTCAGATCGTTATCGGATCAGATTGGCTATCAGATTCGAAGCCAAATCTGATCCAATCCAAAAGTCAGATTGTTTAATTCAAATCGGCCGAAAGTCGACAGTCGAAACCCTAAATCATTCAGTATCTCCGACTCCGATTTTGGAATCCGAAAATCACATGTCTCAATTTCTCGACTCCGCTACTCCGATGACGAAGCCGAGCCGCCTCGCCGACCCTCTGCTCCTAGACTCCGAGTCTCCGACGACGGCCGCAAAGAACAGAAACAAATATATAAATAGGTATGGAGATTTGATTTTGGATTTGTAAATTATTTATATAATTGTAAATGTAAATGGGTGAATTCGTTAAAAACGACGAAGAACAGAGGAGGAATCGACGGAGGAGCCGGCCGGCCGTCTGTACCCTCATCGGAACGCGTCGCGAATTACAGGTTTTTACAATTTCAGAAAATTTCCAAATTACAGGTTTTTAAAAATCCGATCTGATCTGATCCAATTTCTTTAATCAGATTCGGATTCGGATTCGGATGACACATGCATCCGAATCCGATCGGATCGAAATTGTTGATCCGATTGTTATCAGATCATATTAAATTTGCCTCAATCCGATCTGATAACACCTGATGCCCCCTACTATATTCTTTACTTGTCTGTTATTCAATTGTATTTTCACCGATTGAAGTTTTCGTCCGGACTAAGGTGAGCATATTTTAGTCATGTTGGTTTTTTGTGACTTGTCTACTAAAGATGTCTATACTTGCTCTTGGATCATGTACCGAAACACGAGAATACTATCATGTGTAAATTGTAAGATACGACCTAATAACACGTGAGAATACTACTTTTGTTTAATTGATTTTGGTTATGAATAGCTCGTTTTTCTTGGAGTGGAGTATCGAAAAGAAAAAATAATGTGAATCTGACATATAACAATGTACGGATTTGCCTGAAGTCATGATCGGGACAAATGGTGTCACGACTAATGCATATAGACGTGAATGTGGACTAGAAAGGAAAGCAAATAATGTTATTTATTCGAATTAAGTACCCTTTTGTGATTTTCAGGTAATTCATCAAGCGATGATAACGAGACTTTGCATACATGGCACACGATACACCTTTTAGCCGTGAACCTTTGTTTGATAAGGTTAGTGTTGTTTAGTTAAACGGACAAATATAGAAGTCTAGAATTACTCTTTCCGATGTTGTACCTCTTATCGTTCAACAGATTTCAGTTTTTGGAACGAATTTTCTAGAATTATGGACTTATAGGAGTTGCGATTTAACACCTTCGAGTTGGATTTGTGTAGCTCGGCATGTTTGTTTTGGCTCTTCTAACATCGATCGTGTTTTATTCATCGTAGTACTTGCTTTTACGGAAATACCATATTTTTCTCTTTTAAAGGAATCCCATTTACCGGATTCCAACTAGTCCAACTCGGAAGAGTTTGGATGCTCGCTTCTCAACCTTTCATTCCTTGTCAACTCCTCTTCAATGTCTCTCTCTCAATCTCTCACCTTTTGTACTCTTTTATATACTCTTGTATTAGAGAGAAAAGAGCAAAGGGCAATTGGAGAGAAAACAAATCAATGTTTAGAAGACGGAATAAAGCATCTGGATATTCGAGGAAGAAAACTGAGACATCTCTCCTAGCTGAATTCTAATAAATTTGCTCATATATGTACACGATGAAGTATCTTATAGGACCCTCTCTTATGGAAATCAAACAACCAAAGAACAAACAACAACGAACAAAATGATAAAAAGGAACAAGATTAGACTACAAAATTAAGAAACACTAGCGATTCGAGGGGCTTGATCATCCCTCCCGAGCACGTTATTGGCGGCTCGCCACCCTAAAGAAACTTTACCCCGAGATTTCCCTTTCCTTACTAACGACTTATTACTGCTGTAGATAGAAAATATTTCATTCCCATTTATGGGTTGATCAAGTCTCCCTTTGGCTAAAGCATAGAAAGAACTATTAACTTGGATTCAATCTCCACCGCACAAAATATTTGATCAAGGAAAAAAAAAGTGTCATCAAAACTGAACATTTTCTGTCTGCTTTACATGGTCATAAGCAATCAACACTGGTTTTCCTAAATCTCTATTGTTTTGATCCATCTATAAAACCAAACTACACCACTACATCACAGATAGCATGAATTTATCTCAACTAATACATCCTAAACACATAATATGCTGTAAAATACTGCATTTTCTGTCTCCTGACCCTAAACCAGCTGAGCCCGGGCCAAGAAATCATTCAATTGAGTTATCTCATTCTTCGATTCCAATCTACTTTGAGGCTAATCCGAACACATGTAGTAAAAATATTAAGCTCTCACCTCCGGAATGAGTTATGCGACACAAAAAACTTGTAATCCGGATGATGGATGTTTAATGATCTTAGCCAATTGTCCGCAGCTTGCAACAAGGAGTCAAATTTTTTATTTTCATTATCTGCGTTGGAAATCCAAAATGAATCTTTGAACTTATAGGAAGCGAGCCCAAAGATTGGTAAAGATAGCTTGTTGGGCAACCTTCCTCTGCCTGCTGAAAATAATATGCCATTTTAGTTGAACATCAAGGCAGAAACTGGCTAGAAAGAGAAAAACGAATAAGACCCATAAATGGGAATGAAATATTGTCTACCTACAGCAGTAATAAGTCGTTAGCAAGGGAAGGGAAATTTGGGGTAAAATTTCTTTAGAGTGGCGAGCTGCCAATAATGTGCTTGGGAGGGATCAAGCTCCACAAATTGCTAGTATTTCCTATTTTCATAATCTAATCTTGATCTTCTTTTATCATTTTGTTCGTTGTTGTTTGTTCTTTGGTTGTTTGAATTCTATAAGAGAGGGTCCTATAAGATACTTCCTCGTGTGCATATATGAGCAAATTTATTAGAATTCAGCTAGTAGAGATCTCTCAATTTTCTTTTTCTAATATCTAGATGTTTTATTCTGTCTTCTAAATATTGATTTGCTTTCTTTCCAATCACTTTTTGTTTTTTTCTCCCTAATACAAGAGTATATAAAAGAGTACAAAAGGTGAGAGAGAGAGAGAGTGACCTTGAAGAGGAGTTGACAAGGAATGAAAGGTCAAGAAGCAAGCATCCAAACTCTTCAGAGTTGGACCACTTGGAATCCGGTAAATAGGGTACCTTCAAAAGAAAAAAAATGGTATCTCCATAAAAACAAGTACCACAAAGGATAAAGCATGATCGAAGTTAGAAAAGGCAAAACAAACGTACCAAGCTATAGAAATCCAACTTGAAGGTGTTAAATCGCAACTCCTATAAGTCCATAATTCTGGAAAATTCGTTCCAAGAACTGAAATCTGTTGAATGATGATAGGAGTTACAACATAGGAAAGAGTAATTCTAGACTTCTATACTTGTCCATTTAACTACACAACACTAACCTTATCAGACAAAGGTTCACGGCTAAAAGGCGTATCGTGTGCCACGTATTCAAACAAAAGTTGACCAGGAGAGTTGCAAGTCTCATTATCATCGCTTGATGAATCACCTGAAGGTCTACAAAAGGGTACTTAAATCAGAATTAATAACATTGTTTGCTTGCCTCTCTAGTCCACATTCACTACTATAGGCATTAGTGGTTACACCATCTGTCCTATTCATCATTTCATGCAATGCTGTACATTGTTATATGTCAGCTTCACGTTACTTTTTCTTTTAAATACTCTACTCCAAGAAAAATGAGCTATTCATAACCAAAATTAGTTCAACAAATACGGTATTCTCATGTGTTATTGGTCGTATCTTACAATTTACACCAGGTAGTATTCTCGAGTTTCGGTATATGATCAAAGAGCAAGTATAGACATCTTTAGTAGACATGTCACAGACAACCAACATAGCTAAAATATGCTCACCTTAGTACCGATGAAAACTTCAATGGGTGAGCATACAACTGAATTGCAGACAAGTAAGGAACATAGTATTGTGTCACTGAGTCGCAGCCATCAAAAACCAGAGGGACAGCTAATCCATATGCACTCCATTCCTTTAATGATTCCCATAGATCTCCGAGCACAAAGTAAGGATGAGACTCTTTGTCAGGAATTTTCCACCCATTTTTATATACCTAATTAGAATAGATGATCACTTATCAAAGAGAAAATGTTGGAAATACAAACATTAAAACCAACAATTCAGCTGGCCATGAGTCCAATTTTAGTTTTTCTTGGATTTCAAGAGTAATCATATGGCTTTTTAGTTTCTTCCCGGTAAGCCAAAACAATTATTGGTTTGGTTAGATCAAAGAAAAGTTCTATAAAAAAGCATAGAAATATCATCCGCAGAATTTCATTCTTGATATAGGTTATACAATTGCTAGTCTTTTAGTGAAATCTTATTGAACACTGAGCAAAATCTAATTTCTTGCTTTCCCAAAATCTTTCCAGAAATTCAGTCTTTAAACCACGCGCAAGAACAAAAAGAAAATGAAAACTCGAGCATATTTCGATCTCGATGCCTTACCTTGCAGAAAAACTGAGCCGGAACCGCGGGGGTAGCGCACTCCAAGAAACGATCCAAATTCGTTATATCTCTTACTCCCAGATCAGAAATCGAAGAACTCGACTCCGTCAAGCAAGACTCGCACTCATCAGACTCCATTCTCTTCTCAACCTCGTCAACATTAACAGAAACCTCCTTCACAGAAGACGCTTTCTCCTGCTCCTGCTGCTGCAGACGCCGCCGTATCGCCGGCGGATTGTAGAATCTATTCTCGCCGCGGCGGATTCGTGGGATCGGAACTCCAGTAGGGTCTGACATTGCAATAGTATTATCCAAGGGATTTGGATTAAACGAGAATAGGTCCGTAGAAAACGAAATTGAAGCAAATCAATTTGTTCAAAAATTCAAATTGATGGACGTTGGGTGAGATTGAGATTGAGATTGGGATGCCAGAGGCGGCGACTCGTATTTACGCTACAGACGAAGCAAGATCCACTCTCTAGTCCAGCTCCAGTCACCACTCACCCGTGTACAAAAGAATTATCCATTTAATTTATTTTATTATTATTTAATCAACAACATTTTTAATGGCCTTTAGATGTGGCTGCAAAAAGGCCTTGGGCTTGGGGTGGGTATTGGGCTTGGTCTGGGAATTGGGCTTGGTATGGGCCGCATACGTGGGATGTGCCTTAATTGTGGACTTATAGAAGCTGCGATTTAGCACCTTGGACTTAGTTCTAACTAGGGGTGGGCAACCCAAGCCCGACCCACGGTCTCAGCCCGACCCACGGCTTATGGGTCGGGCTGGTGATGTAAAATTCGAGTTTTTTTCAAATTGGGTCGGGTTTATATTATTTGTTTGGGTTTTGGGTCGGGCTTTTACTTTTACAAAACCCGCAGGCCCGACCCAAAACCCGTAATATTTATTCATCTCTTTCTTTTTTAATTTTTTGCTAGGGTTAAACGTTTTGCGACCAGCCTCCTTCCGCTGCGACCGACTTCTGACGCAGCCTTCTCCGCGACTAGCTACAAAGGTATACTCTTCCCTCTGTTTTCGTTTTCCTGAATCTTTGTTTTCGGGCTTTTATTTATCGTTTTTTCGTTTTTTCGTTTCGGCAAAAGTGAGCTCTATAAATTTCTTCTTGGATATCGAACATCTGTGCTTCTATAAATTTTATTCTGCTGGATGCCATATATTATCGTTTTTCCGACTATCGTATTTCAACAAGCTTTATTTCTAAATCTAGAAAAACTAACTCTTATGAAAATAGTAAACTTATGTTGCTTTTTTACGACTCTATGCTGCCACAGCTGAACAAGACCAAACCGACTTGTCGAATCGATCAGTTAGGTTTTGTTTGATTCTAGCATCTTTTAATAAAATCACTTAGTTGATTTTCTATTACAAATTCAATTTTTTGTTTAGCTTTTTTTAGTCAACCCAAAAATCGAAATGAAACTATTAAAAAAAAATTAATTTAATCTCGTTACACAAACGCGAACACAGGTGACAATATGTAAAGATAAAGATATGATGAACAATGAAAGACAAGTCAAATTAAATAGATATTTTGATGGATGTTTTATTTTGATGGATTTTTTTTTATGAATGTTTTTAAGGATGATTTTATGTTGATGAATGTTTTTAATTTGATAGATGTTTGATGACTATTTTTTACATGTTTTTTTATGGATTTTTTATCTTGAAATAATTTTGTGTATGAGACCAAAAACCCAACCCGACCTAACCCAAATTGGTTTGGGTCGGGTTGTCTCATAGAGATCGAGTGTCGGGTTGGTCTTTGGTTTCGAGTTTGGGACCAAAGCCCAAATGGGTCGGTACTGGTCGGCAAAAAACCCGACCCATGCCCACCCCTACACTCCACAAATCAGAAGTAATACATATTGACATCATGAGCGCATGCAAAAATAAAAGAAGCAAGTTATTTTTCATTTTCTCATACAATTTTATTATGTCTTCTCGCAATGTACTTCGAGGAATTCGCTTAAAACTTGGATTAATGTATTGTTGTATAAATGTTACGGTTTCCTCGTGATCAAACATGGCGAAAGGTAACTCTCGTTGTGCCACATATTTTGCAGCATCTTCTCGCATTCTATCATGTGAATAAATGAAATTTCTTGTACCAAGAGTGTTTAAGTGCAATTGCATACGATCTTTCGTATGCAAGTGTTTGTTTTCTCGTACAATTTTATTATGTCTTCTCGCAATGTACTTCTAGGAATTCGCTTAAAACTTGGATTAATGTATTGTTGTATAAATGTTACGGTTTCCTCGTGATCAAACATTGTGAAAGGTAACTCTCGTTGTGCCACATATTTTGCAGCATCTTCTCGCATTCTATCATGTGAATAAATGAAATTTCCTGTACCAAGAGTGTTTAAGTGCAATTGCATACGATCTTTCGTATGCAAGTGTTCGTGA
>QAOC01037391.1:214453-273245 GCA_003255005.1 Begonia fuchsioides | reverse complement strand
TCCTGTAATATTTCCAAAGATAAAGAAGTTATGAAACCAAAGAAAACGTGAATGAAATGTGCATTGTTTTAACAGCATGGCATACTCAAGCATTGCATTTTATAGTTATGCTATTTACTGAGCTTTAGGCTCATAGTTTAGGCTTTGCAATGTAGGGAATATAATGGAGGAAGTTGTACCAATGACTGATCATGAAGATAGAGCAGAAGAGTGTCCAAATGATATAGTTTATTGAGCAACGACTCACGGGGAGTGATGTATGACACACACAGATATTTTATAAAAAATGTTTTGAGTATTTTGAAGATGTAGTTAAATGTATACCCTTATTTTCGTGTGATAGATTTTAAAGTATTTTAGAGTGAATGTATTTTGAACTATAGTCTTCAGCTGTAAGTTTATGTTATTGAATGATTATGTATTTTTGATAAAGGTGGAATTCAAATGTATGTTTTTATCATTGACAGTTTCCTCGTAAACTATTTTACAAAGTAAAAGATAATTTTCAGAAATTAAAAGTAACGAGTTTCCACCAAAGTAATCTAAGTAAGTAAGTAAGTTAAGAAAAGTAACGGACCGGTTCTCGGGTCGCCCGCGAGTAAGCAAAGTAAAGTAAA
Organism: Begonia fuchsioides; assembly: GCA_003255005.1. Classification (NCBI taxonomy): domain Eukaryota; kingdom Viridiplantae; phylum Streptophyta; class Magnoliopsida; order Cucurbitales; family Begoniaceae; genus Begonia; species Begonia fuchsioides. The sequence continues at coordinate 272,628 of QAOC01037391.1, read as the reverse complement.
GTAAGGTGAAGTAAAGTAAAGTAAGTAAGAAAGTGAGGTAAGGCAGAAAGCGGCGGCACGGGAATCGGGTCGTTACAATCCTAGAATACTAAAAACTATAAAAACCCTAGAAAGCCTAGAAACCTACAACCTTAAAAACACTAGAACCCTGAACTCTACAAACCTTAGAACCCTAGAACCCTTAAACCTTGAATTCCTAGAAACCCTAGAATCCTAGACTCCTACAAACTCTAGAAACCCTAGCAACCTACAAACCCCTGAAACCCTAACAACCTACAAACCCCTAAAACCTTAGAAAACCTAGAATACTAGAACACTAGAAACATTGAAAACCCTAGAAACCATATAAACCTATAAACCCTAAACCCAAGAAACCCTAATGAACAATAACTCAAAACTCTAATGAACAGTAACTTTTAGAAGCACACAAATCTTGAACCTAGAACAGCAAATGAAAATTACATCCATTTAAAACTACTGTACACTGGATTTAACCCCTAGGGTTCACCTTCTCCATAGTTTGTGGAGTAAGGCTTTAGAATAGTAAAGCCAACAACTTTTTTTTGGAATGCATATCAAGATAACAAAAATTTTACCCTTTTTTTAACATTTTACTATTCATTAAAAACAAGAAAGATAGTAACAATAGAACCATATAATACAAGAACCCTAGAAACCCCAAAATCCTAGAAACCCTAGAACCCTTAACCCTACAAACCTTAGAATTCTAGAAACCATAGAAATCCTAAAAACGCTGAAAACCCTAGAAACCCTTGAAACACTAGAAAACTTAGAAACACTAGAACCCTAGAATCCTAGAACCTTAGAAATCTAGAAACCCTAGAACCCTAGAACCCTAGAACCCAAAACCCTAGAAACCTAGAACTCTAGAACACTAGAAACTCTAAAAACTCAAGATACCCTCAAAACCTAGAATCCTAGAAACCGTAAAAAATCAAAACCCTAGAATCTTAGAAATCCTAGAACCATACAAAACTTAAACCCTAAAAACCCTAAAGAATAGTAACTCTAATTCTTAATGAAAAGTAACCTTGAGAAATGTGCAAACCCTAAACTTGAATCTCTAAAAAAAAGTACACCCAATATAATACCTAGAGAACACCCAGTTGAACCCCTAAGGTTTACCTTGACTCTAGTTTGTGGGGTAGGGCTTTAGAATAGTAAACCAAAAAACTGATTTTTTTGGAACACATAGCGAGACGATGCACCTAAAAAAAGGGAAACATTAAAAACCAGAAAGCCAGACGTATCGAGAATTTGATCCTTTTTTTAATTTTACCATTCATCTACAAACAAACAATTTAGGAAATAGTAACCATATAACTTTAGAATCCAAGAGCACTAAACCCTAGAAACTCTAGAAACCCTAAAACTCTAGAACCCCATAACCCTGAACCCTACAAACCTTAGAGCCATATAAACCCTAGAAACCATAGAAACCGTAGAATTTATAGAACCCTAGAATCTAGATTCCTAGAAACCCGAGAACCCTAGAACCCTAGAATCCTAGAACACTTAAAACCCTAGAATCCCTAGAAGCCTAAAACCCTAGGAACCCTAGAAGTATAGAAACCCAAGAAGCCGTAAACCCTATAACCCAAGAAAAAAGGTTTTGATTCCTAGGGTTCACCTTGCTTCTAGTTTCTAGAAACCCTAAAACCGTACAAAACCTAAATGAGTAACCCAAATTACTAATGAATAGTACTCCAATATAACAACTGTTGTATACCTAGTTTAACCCCTATGGTTCATCTTGCTTCTAGTTTGTTGGGTAAGGCTTTAGAATACTGAACCCAAAAACTTATTTCTTTGAACGCATATCAAGAAGACAAAAATATGCACCCTAAAAAAAAGAAAAACATTAAAAACTACAAAGTCTAACATGCCGAAAATTGGCCTTTTTTGCATTTTACTATTCATCCAAAAAAAGACTGTAACGACCCGATTCTAGAGTCACCGCTTACTTGCTTTTCTTACTTACTTACTTACTTCGGCGACCTGAAAACCGATCTGTTACATGATTCTTACTTACTTACATTACTTTGGTGGAAAAACTCGTTACTTTAAATTTCTTAAAACTCTCTTTCTTTTATCAAAACAGTTTACCAGGAAAACCGGAATAATAAACATACATACACTCTTTAAGAATAACAATTTGAATTCAACCTTTTATCAAAACTACATGAGCATTTAACAATGAAAACTTACAGCGGAAGACAATAGTTCAAAATACATTCATTTATGAAAAGCTCTGTAATCCATCACACCAAAATAAGGGTATACATTTTTAGTTACATATCCAAAATATTCAAAAACATTCAAAACATTTTTTATGTCACGACTCTGTGTGTGTCATACATCGCTCCCCGTCGGTCATCGCTCAATAAACCGTATCATTTGGACACTCTTCTGCTCTATCTTCATGATCAGTCATTGGTACAATTTCCTCCATTATATTTCATACATTGCAAAGCCTAAACTATGAGCCTAAAACTCAGTAAATAGCATAACTATAAAATGCAATGCTTGAGTATGCCATGCTGTTAAAACAATGCACATTTCATTCACGTTTCTTAGGTTTCATAACTTCTTTATCTTTGGAAATATTACAGGATCTCAAGAACACTCCCTCCACCGACTTCAACTTCTACTGATCTTGGGCCTGGGCCCACTTACTTACTACTTGGAGTGCTCAGGCCTGTAATAACCATTTACTTTGCTATTTCTTATGTTCAAGTTCTTAATTAATCGGAGACGAAACATAATTAGCGTCTCATACCACAAATTATACCCCGTTTACCTCCAACTATGTTGTAAAACAATCCATGAAAATAGTTCGTAAATATTTTGTAAAACTATGATGCATGACCATATGAACATGAAAATATCTCTTAAATCACATTACATAACATGAAATTAAGCATACATCACCAAATATATCATGCAACAAACATGCAGCACACTTCAAACAATCATCCTAATCTTTGCAATGTAGTACCACTTAAGGGCCAAATAATCTTAATGCTAACTTACCTTAGCAGCTAGGTTGAGTTGATCCACTTGAGTTTCCTTCTTAATACAATCGATGGCTTCAACCTATAAATCATATTCATATCAGAATTTGCATAAAGTCTTAACTTTCTGTTCCAACTTTGAACATCTATAACTTCCTCTATATTGATCCATTCTTGATGAATAAGGTGTCAAATTGTTCCTTAAGAAGTCTACTATAACTTCTTAGAAGACACCAAATTCAGAAAACTAAAGCATGTCGACTTACGTGGATAAAAAAGAGGGTATTCACCGTTTGAACAGTGATTGGGTCGACATAAACTTTCAGGGGTCGACCCATGTCGACAAAATAGAGACTGTGTTCTTATCGGTCAACCCAAACTACAAGGGGTCGACCAAACTCTTCCCAGTTTCTGTACACTGACTTGCGATGTCCATAACTTTTCATACATAGCTTCCAATTGAGTGATTCAAACGACTATAGATCACTCTAAGAGTTTACTTTAACTCTTATGAAGGACATAAACTCAAATTCGTGCTACAATATGGTAGAATCTCAAAAACCCTAACCTTGCATACAATCAACTTATTTTCTAACATTCTACTTGAAATCCTTCATTTTTATCCATCAATCCAACCAATATCATCATATTATCCTTACTAAACTTAAAAGAAACTTAGACGATAGAATAATACCTTGAACTTCAGCCTTCACGAATTTACTTGGGACTTTCTACTTCCTCTCTTGAAATAACTCACTCACTCACTCAAGGATGCCTAAACTCACCCTTTTTCTTTCTCAACACTTCTCTTCTTTGACAAATCTCACTCTCCTTTGAGCTTAGAGCAACAAAACGGGAGAAAATGGAAGAGTGTTCGTGGCTGGGAGAAAGATATTGCAGCTCATGTAATACCCAAAAAGAAAATTGCTTACTTTTAAGATAATTAAAATATTTAAATAAATGTTAAAGATGAAAAAGCTAGGGTTATGAAAATTAGCATAAAAATGATAGTAAGTAAAATTACACTTATGCTTAAAGGATATGTCACCTTCATTATATTTCATCCTTAATCAATGATATTATTTGCATAAACCTTAGTCCAAGAATATTATTAGATACAAATATGATTTGGTAATTTAAAGTAGAGAAACAATAAGAAAGTGCCACGTGTCCCTATTTGATTAGTGACTAATTGTGATTAAAGCATAATTAGTGAGTGATTAAGGGGTAATTAAGGTTTACTAATCATGATTAATTATGTTAATCTTGAGAATTAGCTTAGTACTAATCTAGATTAACTAATTAAAGTATGTATGATTAAATGGTGATAATTGTAGTATTTTAGCAATTAAAGAGACATATAAGGGCAAAATGGTAAACCTAAAAGGATAAGTTGGACTAAAAGGTAAATTCATCCTAAAATCTATCTGAAAAATGTGAGAAATGGCTGAGGATCAGCCATTTTCGTGGCTGGAGAGAGAGAAAGGGAGAAAAGGAGCAAAAATGGAGAGAGGGTTTTAGAGAGAAAATAGTGAAAATTGGAGGTAAATGAGAGATATTTGGCCTCCAATTCCTTGAGAAGAAATGTTCATCTCATCAAGAGGATTCAATTGAGCTAAGAATATTGTGGTAAGAATAATTTCATACGTTTTATAGATTAATCATGATTAATAGTATAATTAGTTAAAGAATAATTGTGATTTTCTTAGTAATAAAGAATGGTATAATAATTAGTTATTTAAAGTGCACGAAATTTGGAATTTATGGTTTATCGTTCTGTCAAAATGATATCTAATCATATTGTAATTGCTTAGGTGTGGATATATAGGAAAGATAAAATGAATTAGTTCATATTTGTCAATGTTATACAAAAGTGATTGAAAACTGGAAAATCTGTCTAGTTTCAGGTTTTGTATTCAAACCTTATGTTAGACTAATCCAACGGCAAAGGCCTTTTACCACTTTAAAATAAACACCTTGAGTGAGATTTGAGCTTTAAAATGAAGACATTTGGAGTTGTATATAATAAGTTATGATACTTTGAAGTTGTTGCAAAACAGTGAATAATATTTCGGGTTTCAATTAATAGTTGTTTTATTTATAGGTTATGAAGTGATTAAAAAGCATTGATTATTTGTTTCCTAATTGCTAAAGACCTACGGTAAGTAATGCTATGTTTGTGTTTTGCCTCTTTGGGCTTACACCATGAAGTGTTAGGTTATGCTTGTTTCTTATAACATGAATTGTTTAGTGTTTAGATAGAATATGTTGAATGATGGTATTTGGCTCAAAGATATGTTTTGAAGTGTTAATTTGGATTGATTTATGAATGTCATGTTTTTGGATAGCAAGTTCCAATTATGTTACTATCACAAAGATTTGGTTTATGTCAAAACGGAATAAGTATATGCTCCTAGCGATTGTTAAGTAGTTAAGCTAATGAAACTTACGAAATGTTATTGGAATTGATATTTACTATGATGTGACGAATTGTTATGTTTATGCTACACATGTTAATGATGTGCTTGGTACATCCATATTATGCATGTTCATGGGCATCTCATGCATCATGTTTTCAAGAAAGTTACGAACTATTTACATGCATGAGATTTCATATGAAACAGAATACGAAAATGGTTCATTCGGGTTGAGCTCGAATAACCAACGAAAGACGAGATAAAAGAAAGAAAGAAAGAGAAAGTTACGTAAATGTCATTGGGAAGGGGTTTGAGTTGGCTGTCCCCTTAGGTGGACTCAAGTTTGTGGTCTCTCAACCCTTGGAATCGAGTTGGCTGTCCCCTTAGGTGGACTCAAGTTTGTGGTCTCTCGTTCCTTGTCATTAAGCCCCAATGATAAGGATGCAGGGAAATTAAAGTAAAGAAATACCCCAAATGAAAAGAAAAGAAAATGTTTTACAAATTCATATCATGTTTGCATTCATGCATTCATGCATTTCATGCTTTACTTAGTGAGCCCTAGGCTCATAGATGAACTTTGTGGTGTAGGTGATGCCAACGTTCAGTTGACGAAGTGCTCCCATGACCGTGGCTACGTGGCTATTAGAACAATGTTGTCCAAGCAACGAACGAGAGGATTTTTATTTTAATGTATTTTAGACCGATCATGCAATCATGTATTCCTCCAAAAGAGATTTAAATTATAAATGTGTTTCAAAGTCTTCCGCTGCTACGTTTTACAAATCCATGATCGTAAACCAAAAATTTTATCATCTTTTTATGAAAAGCAAAGTTTACGAAACGGTACGCTACAGGGCGTTACATGTTTTGGCTGACCATGCCTTATACTTTCTTAATTAAACAACATCAAGGTTTCTCTCACGTCCATCCATCAGAATTCTCCATGTTTCGGCTGAATTTTCAACTCAAATCGTGAATGTGTCGACCGCTCGTCCATTGTGTCGACCTTAAGTGTTCCATCGTGTTATTTGTGTCGACCACTCATCCGTTGTGTCGACCGAAAGTCTTCCATCGTGTTATTTGTGTCGACGGCTCATCCATTGTGTTGACCCAAAGGAAGTTCCAGAGAGTGACCTAAAGCCATTTGTGTCGACCGCTCGGTCCTGGGGTCGACCGAAAGCGTTCCGGAGGTCCTATTGTGTCGACCCCTCCAAAATCCTGGGGTCGACCTAAAAACACAATTGTGTCGACCCCTCTTCAATCATGGGGTCGACCGAAGCATTATAATTGTGTCGACCCCTCTCTGATCCTGGGGTCGACCGAAATCATTCATTGTGTCGACCCCTATTCGATCCTTGGGTCGACCACTCATCCTGTAATGTATTTAATCCAACTTACTTAATTACTTTACTTAAACCTAGCAACATCAAACGATGGATTTCAAATAAACACCAATCAAACCCAAACACTTGGGCCGGTGCACAGTGTGATAAACCCAGATAGAGTATTCTTCTTCCAATTATTCATAATCGTAATCAACATTCATAAAGAAAAATCTTAAACGCTTTCATTTTAAAATCATAATTCTTAAAATAGACGAGGGTTGTTACAAAGACAGTTCGAGAAACAGTAACCATAGAACCTTAGAATCCAAGAACCTTAGAACCCAAGAATCCTAGAACTGTAAAAAGCCTAGAAACACTAGAACCTTATAGAACAAGAACCCCAAAACCCCAGCACCCTAGAACCTTAGAACCCTTAATTCTACAAACATTAGAACCCTAGAAACCCTAGAAATTCTATAACGCTTAAACCCAAGAACCCTAGAACTCTAGACTCCTAGAAATCCTAGAATCCTAGAACCATAGAACCTTAGAACTATAAAAACCCTAGAAACCTTAGAAACCCAAAAACCCTAGAATCCTTGAAACCCTGAAAACCCTAGAACACAGGAAACTATTAGAGGGAAACTTATTTTTGGCACAGATATTGTGTAATGCCCGGTTTTTCCTTTACTTAATTGATTTATTTTTTAAACACATGTACCAACTTTAAACAACTTAAGGTAAAACTCATCAATTGAAATCCTTGAGATACAATACAGCGGAAGACTTTTATTTAACTTCATCAAAATAAATTATATTCATAATAACTAATCTAAAACATACTTATACTTTAACATTAAAACCAAGTTATTACAAAACAGTTGTAAACTAAACATAATATTATACATTAGTTCTCAAAAAAAATGTTTCCATTTACATGAGCCACCAACCGGTCAAAATTGCACTAACAGCCACAATCTTCAGCAATGGACGTACTTCATCACCTGAAACATTTATCTCTACATTACAAAGCTTATCTAATGAGCCTAACGCTCAGTAAGTTAATCCATAATAATAAAACATTTATGTGACCTTTATGCATATGCTGCTTTATAAAAATAATTCAGTTTCAGTATCATTCATTTCGTTTCTTTTCTTTCACTTAACAGTCCAGTTAATGTGGGTAATACTGTCTAGCAGAGAGTATGCACCATTTGGTCCAACCTCTCGGGATAGCCAAACTCAACCCCCCCCCGCCCAACATGTAACTATTTACGTACATTTCGTTCATTTCATTTCTTTCATTATTTGATCATTGAAGGTACCACAGGAGAGAGTAGACACCATTTGGCCTCCCTCGAGGCAGTCTAACTTGAGCTCCTCCTTCAACGACCCGTTGCATATTATCATGAAAATCATGCATGTAAATCATTTCCGTATATTTCTTAAAACCATGATGCATGAACAATTAAAATGCATGAACATGATAACATGCAATAAAATATACAATTCAAACATTGCAGACATTCTAAACATGCATCTTTATTCTAACACCAATAATCAATCAATCATCAAACAAGGCACACAAACATATCCTCAAATAAATTGAGGTCGGTGTATTGTGCATTACACCCCAAACAATCTAGCATATTTCAAAATCATAAATCCTAATCTTTGTAATGTAGTCCCCTTAGGGCCAATCACATGCAACATTAACTTACCTAGGTCCTTAGCTTTATTGAAAAACTTGATCAATATGTTGCTGCACTTGAAAACCTAAAATGCAAGTAACATAATTCATTAACTTCAAACAACCATAACTTCTTCGATAATGATCCATTTGTGATGCTACGGGTGTCAAATTATTCCTTAAAGAGTCTACTATAACTTCTTAGAAGACACCAATTTCAGGAAACTAACGCAGCATTAAGTATTGGGACATATTAGTGAGCATACTTAAAATTTGACACATTGGCTCTAAAATCCTAGGACTGTACAAACTCTAATCCTTAAAATTCTTAATGAACAGTAACCTTGAGAAACATGCAAACCCTAAATGAACATTACACCCAGTTTGAGCCCTAGGGTTCACATTGCCTCTAGTTTGTGGGGTAGAGCTTTAGAATAGTGAACTTAAAAACTTATTTGTTGGAACGCATATCAAACGACGTAAAACACACCCCAAAAAAAGGTAATTATAAAAAAACTAGAAAGCCTAACGTGTGAAAAATTTGACATTTTTTTCATTTTACTATTCATCCAAAAAAAGAAAGTTCAATGAATAGTAACCCTAAAAACCTAGAATCCTAGAACCCTAGAATTCTAGAACACTAGAAACCCAAAACCCCAGAAACCTTAGAACCCTAGATCTTAAAATCCTCAACCCTACAAACCTTAGAACAATACAAACGTTAGACCCTAGAAACCTTATAAATTCTAAAACCCTAGAACCTAGAACTTAAGATTCCTAGAAACCCTAGAACCCTAAAACTCTAGAACCTAGAAACCATAATGTAACGTCCCATTTTTCCCTTGCTAATTTTTTTCTTTTTTTTTTTTGTAAACACATGTACTAACTTTTAAAAATTTAAGGTAAAACTTATAAACTTGAAATCCTGGAGATAAAATACAGCGGAAGACTTTTATTTAACTTCATCAAAAACAATTATATTCATAATAAGTAACCCAAAACATATTTGTACTTTAACATTAGAACCAAGTTATTACAAAACAGTTATAAACTAAATATAATATTATACATTAGTTTTCAAACAAAACATTTCCATTTACATGGGTCGCCCACCGGTCAAAATTGCACTAACAGTCGCAAACTTCCGCAATGGACGTACTTCACCACCTCAAGCATTTATCCCTATATTAGAAAGCTTATCTAATGAGCCTAATGCTCAGTAAGTTAATCCGTGATAATAAAACATTTATGAGGCCTTTATGCATATGGTGCTTTATAAAAACAATGCAGTTTCAGTATCTTTCATTTCATTTCTTTTCTTTCACTTAACAATCCAGCTAATGTGGGTAATACCATATAGGAGAGAGTAGGCACCATTTGGTCCAACCTCTTGGGATAGCCAAACTCAAACCCCGCACAACATATAACTATTTACGTACATTTAGTTCATTTCATTTCTTTCATTATTTGATCATTGAAGGTACCACAGAAGACAGTAGACACCATTTGGCCTCCCTCGAGGCAGTCTAACTCGAGCTCCTCCCTCAACGACCCGTTGCATATTATCATGAAAATCATGCATGCAAATCATTTTCATATTTTTCTTAAAACCATGATGCATGAACAATTAAAATGCATGAACATGTTAACATGCAATAAAATATACAATTCAAACATTGCAAGCATTCTAAACATGTATCTTTATTCTAATACAAAAAATCAATCAATCATCAAACATGGCACACAAACATATCCTCAAATAAATTGAGGTCGGTGTATTGTGCCTACACCCCAAACAATTTAGCATATTCCAAAATTATAAAATCCTAATCTTTGTAATGTAGTCCCCTTAGGGCCAATCACATGCAACATTAACTTACCTTCGTAGCTAGATTGAGTTGATCCACTTGAGTCCCCTTTTTAATCCAATAGATGACCTAAACCTACAGATCATTTAAGGATAAGAAATCAGGTAACATGACTTGTTTTATGACATAAAGTCACAACTTACTATTCCAACTTTGAAAACTATAAATTCCTCTATATTGATCCATTCATGATGCTACGGGTGTCAAATTATTCCTTAAAGGGTCTACTATAACTTCTTAGACGATACCAAGTTCATAAAACTATCGTAGCATAAAGTGTTGATCAATGTTGACATAACAGTGAGTATGCAACACTGGAAATCAAAGACCGGTCGACCCAACCTATAAGGGGTCGACCCATGTTGACAAAACAGATAGCCTGCGTTTTTAAATCGAGAATCGGTCGACCCTAACCTATAAGGGGTCGACCGCAGCTCTCCCCAGTTTCCATATATTGACTTGCGACACCCATAACTTTTCATACATAGCTTCAAATTGAGTGATTCAAACGACTATAGATCACTCTAAGAGTATAATTTAACTCGTATGAAGGACATAAACTCAAATTCATGCTACAATTTGAACGAATCTCAAAAACCCTAACGTTGCGCATAATTAACCGATTTCACAGAAATTAATATGAAATCATTCACATTTATCCACCAACCCAACCAATACATCATATTATCCTTACTGAACCTAAAAGAAACTCAGAGGGTAGAAATATTCCCTTGAACATCAGTCTCCATGAAAGCTTTAGAGTTTCCTACCTCACCTCTCTTGAGATATCCCACTTTCTCACTATTTTCTCTCACATAACTTCTTTTCTTTCTCAATCTCACTCTCCCTTTGATCAAGACGTGGAGCTTAGAGGAAAATAGGGAGAAGAAATCGTGCTGGAAGGAAAATTGCAGACCATGCCTTCTTATCTCCTTAATTAAACAAAAATCAACCTTTCCTTTAAGTCCACCAATGAAAACTCTACATGTTTTGGTTGACTTTTCAACTCAAATTGGGGAAGGAGTTGTTTGTGTCGACCGCTCGATCTTTGTGTCGACCGAAGAAAGTTCCCGAGAGTCTTTTGTGTCGACCCTCTTAAATCCTGGGGTTGACCTAAAGTATTCAATTAAGTCGACCCCTCCTAAATCCTGGGGTCAACATAAAGTACACAATTGTGTCGACCCCTCCTCAATCCTGGGGTTGACCGAAAGTATTCATTGTGTCGACACCTCCTCGATCCTGGGGTCGACCGAAAGTTCAAATTGTGTCGACTCCTCCTAAATTTTGGGGTCGATCGGTAAACAACGTGTCGACCGCTAATCCATAGCGGTCGACCGGAAACTACTTATTTCCTTCATCACCTTCGACCTACTAATTTACTAATATCCAAAATACCTTAAGCCCTCTAATATTCAAGCAACATTCATAAAAATAATTTTAAATGTTTCCATCTTAAAATAACAAATTCTTAAAATGAAATGAGGGTTGTTACATTCTACCCTCCTTAATAAAAATTTTGTCCTCAAAATTTAGACCTCAAACATCTCTGGATACTTTTCCTTCATTTCTTGTTCTCTTTTCCAGGTGGCTTCCTCCACGTTATTCATTCGCCATAGAACTTTCACCAATGGAATTTGCTTGTTCCGCAACTCCTTCATCTTCTTATCCAGTATCCTTATTGGCTGTTTTTCATAACTCAAAGTGTAACGCCCGGTTTTTCCTTTACTTAATTGAATTTTTTTTTCAAACACATATGTACAAACTTTTAACAATTTAAGGTAAAACTTATCAAGTTGAAATCCTTGAGATAAAATACAGCGGAAGACTTTTATTTAACTTCATCAAAAACAATTATATTTGTAATAAGTAATCCAAAACATACTTATACTTTAACATTAAAAACCAAGTTATTACAAAACAGTTATAAACTAAACATAATATTATACATTAGTTTTCAAACAAAACATTTCCATTTACATGGGCCGCCCACTGGTCATGTAACGACCCGATTCCCAGGACACCGCTTACTTGGTTTACTTACTTACTTACTTACTTACTTCACTTCGGCGACTCGAGAACCGGTCGTCACATGGTTCTTACTTACTTACTTACATTACTTTGGTGGAAAAACTCGTTTCTTTAATTTCTTAAAACTACTATCCTATCAAAAACAGCTTTCAAGGAAACCGTCAAATGATAAAAAGAATACATTTGAATTCCACATTTAAATAAAATACATAAGCATTCAATAACTTAAAATGCAGCGGAAGACAATTACTTTAACTAAAATACATTCATTTCAAAAGCTTTGAAATCCATCACAGGAAAATAAGGGAATACATTTAATTACATCTTCAAAATATTCATAACATTCAAAACATTTTTATAAAATATCTGTGTGTGTCATACATCACTCCCCGTCGGTCGTTGCTCAATAAACTATATCATTTGAACACCCTTCTGCTCTAACTTATTGAATTAGTCATTGGCACACTTTCCTCCATTATATTCCCTACATTGCAAGTCTAAACTATGAGCCTAAAGCTCAGTAAGAAACACAACTAAAAATGCAATGCTTGAGTATGCTATGTCGTTAAAACAATGCACAAATTTCATTCACGTTTCTTGGGTTTCATATTTTCTTTATCTTTGGAAATATTACAGGATCTCAAGAATACTCCCTCCACCTACTTCAACTTCTACTGATCTTGGGCCTGGGCCCACTTACTTACTACTTGGAGTGCTCAGGCCTGTAATAACCATTTATTTTACTTTACTGTTCTGATATTCAAGTTCTTAATTCATCGGAGAAGAAGCATAATTAGCGTCCCATACCACCAATTATACCTCGTTTACCTCCAACTACGTTGTAAAACAATACATGAAAATAGTTCGTAAATATTTTGTAAAACTATGATGCATGACCATATGAACATGAAAACATCTCTTAAATCACATTACATAACATGAAATTAGCATACATCACCAAATATATCATGCAACAAACATGCAGCAAACATCAAACAATCATCCTAATCTTTGCAATGTAGTCTCACTTAAGGGCCAAATAATCTTAATGCTAACTTACCTTAGCAGCTAGGTTGAGTTGATCCACTTGAGTTTCCTTCTTAATCCAATCGATGGCTTAAACCTATAAATCATATTCGGATTAGAATTTGCATAAAGTCTTAACTTTCTGTTCCAAATTTGAACATCTATAACTTCCTCTATATTGATCCATTCTTGATGATTAAGGTATCAAATTGTTCCTTAAGGATTCTACTATAACTTCTTAGATGACACCAAAGTCAGAAAACCAAAGCATGTCGACTTACGTGGACAAAATAGAGGGCATTCACTGTTTGAACCCCTGTTTGGGTCGACCCAAACTGTGAGAGGTCGACCCATGTCGACAAACAGAGACGTCGCGCTTCTGAAATCGAGTTTCGAAACTACAAGGGGTCGACCCAAACTCCTCCCAGTTTTCGTACATGGACTTGCGACGTCCATAACTTTTTCTACATAGCTTCAAATTGAGCCTTGAGCCTTCACGACTTTACTTGGGATTTTCTACTTCACCTCTCTTGAAATAACTCACTCACTCACTCAAGGACGCCTAAACTCACCCTTTTTCTTTCTCAACACCTCTCTTCTTTGATAAATCTCACTCTCCTTCGAGCTTAGAGCAACAAAACGGGAGAAATGGAAGAGGGTTCGTGGATGGGAGAAAGATATGGCAGCCCATACATTCTTATCCCCTTATTAATCAAAAACAATGTTTCTCTAACGTCCACCAATCATATTTCTCCAAGTTTTTGTTGACTTTTCAACTTAAATCGGGAATGTGTCGACCGCTCGTCTATTGTGTCGATCGAAAGTATTCTCGAGACTGACTTATGTCGATCGCTCGTCCAATTGTGTTGACCCAATCTATTACCGAGAGTGATTTGTGTCGACCGCTCGGTCTTCGGGTCGACCGAAAGTGTCAATTGTGTCGAGCCTTTCTAAGTCCCGTGGTTGACCGAAACTATATATTGTGTCGACCCCTCTTCAATCATGGGGTCGACCGAAAGCATACTAAAGGACTATTTTGTGTCGACCCTTCTTCGATTCTGGGGTCGACCGAAACATACAATTGTGTCGACCCCTCCTCATTCCTGGGGTCGACCTAAAATACACACTTGTGTCGACCCCTCCTAAATCCTGGGGTCGACCGAAAGTGTTCATTGTGTCGACCCCTCGCCCCTGGGGTCGACCGAAACTTACATGAAGATTGTCCTTTAGTATATTTTTTCCAACTTACTTCATTACTTTACTTAAACATAGCAACCATCACGTGTCTCTAATTATTCATAATCGTAACCAAAAAGAATATTCTTATTCTAATTATTCATAATTTTAACCAATTCACATGTCTCTAATTTTCCAACCTTTCCAAATAACTTTATCTCATATACCCCTTGAACATTATTCTCATTATCACATTCAACCTCTAATTTAATCAACATTCATCAAATAAAAAGAATCTCTAACACTTCAATCTTAAGGTCACAAATTCTACAATAAAAATGAGGGTTGTTACAGGTCAAAATTGCACTAACTGCAGCAAACTTCTGCAATGGACGTACTTCACCACCTAAAGCATTTATCGCTGCATTACAAAGCTTATCTAATGAGCATAACGCTAAGTAAGTTAATCCATAATAATAAAACTGTAACGCCCAATTTTTCTTTTGCTTAATTAGATTTTTTTTTACACATGTACTCTCTTTAAACAATTTAAGGTAAAACTTATCAATTTGAAATCCTTGAGATAAAATACAGCGGAAGACTTCTATTTAACTTCATCAAAATAAATTATATTTGTAGTAAGTAATCCAAATCATACTATACTTTCACCTTAGAAACCAAGTTATTACAAAACAGTTATAAACTAAACATAATATTATACATTAGTTTCCAAACAAAACATTTCCATTTACATGGGCCGCCCACCGGGCAAAATTGCACTAACAGCCGCAAACTTCCGCAATGGACGTACTTCACCACCTCAAGCATTTATCCCTACATTACAAAGCTTATCTGATGAGCCTAATGCTTAGTAAGTTAATCCATAGTAATAAAAAAATTTATGAGACCTTCATGCATATGCTGCTTTTTGGAAACAATGCAATTTCGGTATCGTTCATTTCATTTCTTTACTTCCACTTAACAGTCCAGCTAATGTGGGTAATATCGTCTAGGGGAGAGTAGGTACCATTTGGTCCAACCTCTCGGGACAGCCAAACTCAACCCCGCCCCACATGTAACTATTTACGTACATTTCATTCATTTCACTTCTTTCATTATTTTATCGTTGAAGGTACCACGGGAGAGACTAGACACCATTTGGCCTCCCTCGAGGAAGTCTAACTCGAGGTCCTCCCTCAACGACACGTTGCATATTATCACGAAAATCATGCATGCAAATCATTTTCGTATTTTTCTTAAAACCATGATGCATGAACACGACAACATGCAATAATATATACAATTCAAACATTCCAAGCATTCTAAACATGCATCTTTATTCTAACACCAAAAATCAATCAATCATCAAACAAGGCACACATACATATCCTCAAATAAATTGAGGTCGGTGTATTGTGAAATACACCCCAAAAGAAATCAAGCATATTTCAGAATCATAAATTCTAATCTTTGTAATGTAGTCCCCCTAGGGCCAATCACATACAACATTAACTTACCTTAGGTCCTTAGCTTTATTGAAAAACTTGATCAATATGTTGCTGCACTTGAAAACCTAAAACGCCAGTAACAAAATTCATTAACTTCAAACAACCATAACTTCTTCGATAATGATCCATTTGTGATGCTACGGGTGTCAAATTATTCCTTGAAGAGTCTACTATAACTTCTTAGAAGACACAAAATTCAAAAAACTAACGTATGTCGACTTAATTGGACAAAAAATAGGGCATTTACTGTTTGAACCTCTATTTGGGTCGACCCAAACTGTGTGGGGTCGACCCATGTCGACAAACAGAGACATCGCATTTCTGAAATCGAGTTTCAGTCGACCCAAACTACAAGGGGTCGACCAACACTCCCCCCAGTTTTTGTACACTAACTTACGATGTCCATAACTTTTTTTATATAGCTCTGAATCAAGTAATTCTAGTGGCTATAAATTACTCTAAGAGTCTACTTTAACTCTTATGAAGGACATAAACTCCAATTCGTAACACATATTGACCGAATCTCCAAAATTCTAACTTTGTTCATACTTAACTCTTTTCTTATCTCTCAGCATGAAATCACTCATTTTTATCCCCCAATTCAAATACTACCATCGTATTATCCTTGCTAAACTTAGAAGAACTTAAGAGGATGGAAAATATTACCTTGAACTTTGGTTTCCACGAGAGCCTTAGTGTTTTCCACTTCCCTTCACTTTCTTATTCTCATTCTCTCACGAAATGCATTTTCTTTCTCAGTCTTCCTCTCCCTTATCAGACGAGAGAACTCTGAGTAAATAGACAAGGAGAAGAGGTCGTGTTGGTAGGGAATGGCAGACCATTCCTTTTATGTCCATCAATCAGGATCCTCCACGTTTTGGCTGACTTTTCAACGGCATGTACGAATGTGGCGACCCCTCTTCCATTGTGTTGACCGAAAGTATTCCCAGAGGGCAACTTGTTTCGACCGCACGCCTATTGTGTCGACCGAAAGCGTTCCAGAGAGCAACTTGTGTCGACCCTTTCTAAGTCCTGGGGTCGACCCAAAGTGTCAATTGTGTCGACCCTTCTTCAATCATGACCGAAACTATAATAAATGATTGTTTTGTGTCGACCACTCTTCGATCTTGGAGTCGACCGAAACATACAATTGTGTCGATTGTGTCGACCCTTCTTCAATCATGGGGTCGACCGAAACTATAATAAAGGACTGTTTTGTGTCGACCCCTCTTCGATCTTGGGGTCGACCGAAACATACAATTGTGTCGACCCCTCCAAATTCTCGGGGTCGACCGAAAGGTTACTTTGTGTCGACCCCTCCTCGATCCTGGGGTCGACCGGAACTTCCATTTGTGTCGACCCCTTCAAAATCCTGCGGTCTACCAGATCTTACTTGAAGGTAATCCTTTAGTGTATTTAACCCAACTTACTTCATTATTTCACTTAGACCTAGCAACCATCAAACATATTGGACTTCAAACAAACACCAATCAAACCCAAACACTTGGGCTGGTGCACGGTGTGATACACCCCAGACAGAGTATTCTTCTTCCAATTATTCATAATCAAAATCAACATTCATAAAGAAAAAGCTTAATCACTTTCATCTTAAAATCACAAAACTCTTAAAATAAACGAGGGTCGTTACAAAAACAATTATGAGACCTTCATGCATATGCTGCTTTATGAAAACAATGCAATTTTGGTATCGTTCATTTCATTTCATTTCTTTCACTTAACAGTCCAGTTAATGTGGGTAATACACTCTAGGGAGAGTAGGCACCATTTGGTCCAACCTCTCGGGACAGCAAAACTCAACCCTGCCCAACATGTAACTATTTATGTACATGTCGTTCATTTCATTTCTATCATTATTTGATCGTTGAAGGTACCACGGGAGAGAGTAGACATCATTTGGCCCCCGTCGAGGTAGTCTCACTCGAGCTCCTCCTTCAATGACCCGTTGCATATTATCATGAAAATCATGCATTTAAATCATTTTCGTATTTTTCTTAAAACCATGATGCATGAACAATTAAGATGCATGAACATGTAAACATGCAATAAAATATACAATTCAAACATTACAAGCATTCTAAACATGCATCTTTATTCTAACACCAAAAATCAATTAATCATCAAACAAGGCACACAAACATATCCTCAAATAAATTGAGGTCGGTTACACCCCAAACAATCCAGCATATTTCAAAATCATAAAATCCTAATCTTTGTAATGTAGTCCCCTTAGGGCCAATCACATGCAACATAAACTTACCTTAGCAGCTATCTTGAATCAATCAACTTGAGTCCCTTTTAATCGAATAAATGACCTAAACATAAAAATCATATAAGGATCATAAATTGCATAAAATCTTAACTTTCTATTCCAACTTCAGATGACTATAAATTCCTCGTTAATGATCCATTTTTGATGATTAAGGTGTCAAATCGTTTCTTAAGGAGTCCACTATAACTTGTTAGATGACACCAATTTTAGAAAACTAACGCATGTCGACTTATGTGGATAAAATAGAGGCATTCACTGTTTTGAACCCCAAATCGGTTGACCCAAACTATGAGGGGTCGACCCATGTCGACAAAACAGAGACCGTGTGTTTTTAAATCGAGAACCGGTCGACCTAAACTATAAGGCTCTCCCCAATTTTTGTATACCGACTTCTGACGTCCATAAATTTTTATACATAGCTTCAAATTGAGTGATTCGAACGGCTATAAATTACTATAAGAGTCTGCTTTAACTCTTATGAAGGAAACAAACTCTAATTCCTACTACTTCTCAATTGAATATCCAGAACTCTAGCTTTGTTCATACTTAACTCCTTTCTTATCTCTTAGCATGAAATCACTCGTTTTATCCACCAATTCAAACACTACTATCATATTATCCTTACTGAATCTAAAAGAAAACTCACAGGATAGAAAAATTACCTTGAACCTCAGCTTCCACGAAAACTTCAGAGTTTTCCTCCTCTCCTCTGAGATATCTCACTCTTTTCTCTCGCAATATCTCTTTCTTTCTCAACCTCACTCTTCTCTTGATCAACGTGAGAACTTCAGAGAAGATAGGAAAAGAAATCGTGATGGGAGGGAAATGGTAGACCATGCCTTCTTATCTCTTAATTAAACAAAATCAACCTTTCATTTACGTCCATCAATCGAATTTCCCCACGTTTTGGCTGACTTTTCAACGGCATGTATGAATGTGTCGACCGCTCATCCAATTGTGTCGACCGAAAGTATTCCCGAGAGCGACTTGTGTCGACCGCTCGGTCCTGGGGTCGACCGAAAGTGTCCCAAGGGTTAAGTTGTGTCAACTCTTCCTCGATCCTGGGGTCGACCGAAGCATTCCAATTGTGTCGACCCCTCTTCGATTCTAGGGTCGACCAAAAGTATTGTGTCGACCGCTCTTCAATCCTTGGGTCGACTGAAAGGTCATATTGTGTCTACCCCTTTTCAATCCTGGGGTCGACCGAAAGGTTATATTGTGTCGACCTCTTTTCAATCCTAGGGTCAACCAAAATGTTATATTGTGTCGACCCCTTTTCAATCTTGGGGTCGACCGAAAGTGTTCCAAAACACTTAGAAGATTTTCTAACCTTTCTAAATAACATCATTACTTATACCCCTCAAACATTATTTTCTTTATCACCTTCATGCTACTAATTTACCAATATCGAAGATACCTTAACACTCTAATATTTAACCAACATTCATAGATAAAATCTTAAACATTTACATCTTAAAGTCACAAAATTCTAAAATAAAAATGAGGGTTGTTACACATAGTTGGCTCTACTTCTATCTGTTCTGCTTTGATCAATTGGGGTGGATCACGAATGCATTTCCTTAACATTGACACATGAAACACATTGTGAACACCTCCTAAGTATTCTGGTAATTGCAGCATATAGGCCATGTTTCCCACTCTCTTCAAAACATTAAATGGTCCAATGAATCTTGGTGCTAACTTTCCCTTCTGTCCAAACCTCATCATACCCTTGAATGGTGAAACTTTCAAAAACACTTCAACATTCATAAAAATAATCTTAAACATTTCCATCTTAAAATCACAAATTCTAAAATAAAAATGAGGGTCGTTACATCCTACCCTCGTTAATAAAAATTTTGTGCTCAAAATTTAGACCTTAACGTCTCTGGATACTTTTCCTTCATTTCTTGTTATCTTTCCCAGGTAGCTTCTTCCACTTTATGATTTTGCCATAGAACTTTCACCAATGGAACTTGCTTGTTCCGAAACTCTTTCATCTTCGTATCAAGTATCCTTGTTGGCTCTACTTTTATCTGCTCAACTGTTTGTTGTAGGAAATCTGACTACAAAATCCTAAGTAACCAAAATATTTCCTACATTTTTCTCTGATTATTTCATTCAAAGTTACTATCCCTTCTTTTTCGTAACCTTTTAATCATCTCCTTCAATCCCAATTGCATTAAATAACTCAACCTATATTTCTCCTTCTTTTAAGTTGATCGACCCATCTCTTCATATCTCATCATCAAATCTCAGCTACTCTACCTAGACAAACCCTTCATCTCTTTTCAATCTAACATCAATCCTTCTTTCCATTCATTAATCAATCGTGATTCAAACACAACTCTCATTCTATTATTTTCTAAGTCATTCAATTGTATTAAACTATTGGTTTATTTCTATCCTTCTATATCTGTATCCCAATATAACCTTTGTTCAGCCTCAAACGTTCAGCTTTTACATTCAAACCTGAATTCCCTATACCATTTTTATTTCCTTCACTTAATTGGGATTCATATGAACTTTTTTGACATCGATGTGAGACCTACCTTGTATAATCCTTGCATAGTTGATGAAAATTTCCAATTTGTATGCTGCTTTTTCAATCTCAGTTATAATCGAGACAGGTCCAATAGCTTTTGGGATGAGTCTTCCTCCTTCGTACCAAAACACTTACTCTTTTAAATGATGAATTTTTTTAAAGAATATCATGTTTCCTCAACGAAACTTGAGTCCTGTCTAAGCTAGCATAGCCCTCATCTTGGTCTCGTGACACTCAATCCTTTTCCTAATCATGCATATTGATCCCTAAGTTGTTGTAACATATTTGGATCATATAATTCGCTTCTCTAGTGTTATCTAATTTGGGGTAATTTACACTTCTCATCATACTTCACCTTACAAATGTTGTAATAATTATAGCTTAGTAGTAATGAGTGTAAGTAAACTTTGCTAAGGGCAACGACTTGCTCTATGACACTTTGAAACTTTAACACTCATGCTTTCACCATGTCTTCTAAATTTGGGTTGCCCTTTTGATTCGTCTACCGGTTCGGGGATGAATCGCCGTTCATATTTCTAAACTTTTGCTCATGGTCTTTCTAAAACAATGGAGACTGATATTTCAACTAATCTTACTATCTTTTAGATGTGCATCTCCACATACTTGTCCAAAATTTTTGAAACATTCAACTTATTACGTCCATAAAATTACTGGTGCATTTGTTACTCTAACAGATATCTTTCAAAAACTCATAATGTTTATATTCTTCATGAATGTCAACTTGAAATATCGTCCATTTTATCGAACAAGTTGTCAATCTTTGATGACATACACTTATCCCTTATCGTTAGCTTACTTAATTTCCTCGTCCTTGAATTTGTTCTTGGGTGTTACTTTTCATTTAGGGATAGTTTCTCACTAGACGTCCTATTCTCTTTGCATTTTAATAAATCGTCATGTGCCGATAGCATATTTTCCAAATTGCCTCCTTTAAGTCTATGGCATAACTTGGCTTGAGAAGAATCTTAAACTTACTTTTTGCTTTACCTCCTTTGAGCTTATTCTCACTTGATCATTTTTGTTTTTCTTAGTGGTTGTCATTCTTTACTTGATTGATGTATTATCAGTTTAAAGAATTTCTCATCAAAGATTTCTTATACCTTATAAACCACATCTAAATTTCCAAGATTCTCGGCCACCACATTAGCATCATTAACATTCTTGGTATTAGCTACTTCAACTCCTCTATAAGTTTCCAACTTTAGACCTTGAATATACTAGTACACTTTAAGTTTTTCTTTACTCACTTAAGTGTGGGGCAAATTTTGGTAAACCTCAAAACGGCTTCTAGATATATCTGTCCCTTACCTCCTTAACTAGTTCTTCTCAAAACCCTTACATTCAATCTTCTAGATTTACGAGACTCCCCCTACTTGATACTCTAGGCATATTTTAATTACTTTCTATCTTTTGCAAGAGATATCTTCTCATACCTAGAGATTGAGAATAGATTACTAACTAGTGGGTGACACTAGAGTCAAGTAATGTATAAGTATATACTTCATTATTAACTGGAAGCGTACCTGACATCACCACAGGTTGTTCCAATTGAGTTTCTTATGTCTCTATTATAATCAGATCCAGTGACCCTATGATGTAACGCTTAACTTGAATCAAACACCGAGTGCTCCTTATCTACATGAGTTTTCTCAAAAGTTAGTCTTTCAGAACGCTACTTGACCCGGATACTCAATCCTTGTATACTCAGAAAGCTCCAAATCCACATTTCAGTATGCAAGTGAGTCATTCCATTTAAGCTCCCTTGAGCATATTCATGAGCATGATTTTTTTTTGTTCTGCCTAGTCTAGAGTAAAGATAATCTTCATGCTCATTCCTAGGACTAAAAACACCTAGTTGATGATAATCAGCACTCCTATTTCTTTCATCAGAATCTACCGGCCTTGGTTTATATTCGTCAATTCTCCTCAAAACTCATGGCAAGATGCAATCCTTTCTTTATGGACTTAAACTCCCCTCTTGGATGTGAAAACTATGAGAGTATCTATTGGGAGCGTAATCCATTCTTCAGCTAACACATGATCTATTGCCTGTCCATCAAAGTTAGGTGGATGAAGTCGTCCAAATCTTTCACAACTTAACTCTCCAGCAACATTCGAACGAAAACCTCCTTGTTCTTCCTTTGCCATGTATTGTTCTAATTGCTGAAACTGACGATCCATTAAATCAGATAGCTTTTTAATTGCATCATCTCTGCCTTCCATTTCCATTCTTTGTCCTCTCGACATATTGAACTAAGCCTTAACAATTTAGCAACCCATAAATACAAACAATAATATAATCATTAACAAACTTACAGTGTGTGGAGTATCTCCATGTGAAGGTTTGTGCTGTTATGCAGTCTGAAGAAATGATTTTAAAACCCGATGCGCTCCGATACCATATTGTAACGTCCCATTTTTCCCTTACTAATTTTTTTTTTGTAAGCACATGTACTAACTTTTAACAATTTAAGGTAAAACTTATCAACTTGAAATCCTGGAGATAAAATACAGCGGAAGACTTTTATTTAACTTCATCAAAACCAATTATATTCATAATAAGTAACATTAGAACCAAGTTATTACAAAACAGTTATAAACTAAATATAATATTATACATTAGTTTTCAAACAAAACATTTCCATTTACATGGGTCGCCCACCGGTCAAAATTGCACTAACAGCCACAAACTTCTGCAATGGAAGTACTTCACCACCTCAAGCATTTATCCCTACATTACAAAGCTTATTTAATGAGCCTAACACTCAATAAGTTAATCCATGATAATAAAACATTTATGAGGCCTTTATGCATATGCTGCTTTATAAAAACAATGCAGTTTCAGTATCTTTCATTTAATTTCTTTTCTTTCACTTAACAGTCAAGCTAATGTGGGTAATACCGTGTAGGGGAGAGTAGGCACCATCTGGTCCAACCTCTTGGGATAGCCAAACTCAAACCCCGCCCAATATATAACTATTTACGTACATTCCGTTCATTTCATTTCTTTTATTATTTAATCGTTGAAGGTACCACGAAAGAGAGTAGACACCATTTGTCTTCCCTCGAGGCAGTCTAACTGGAGCTCCTCTCTCAACGACCCGTTGCATATTATCATGAAAATTATGCATGTAAATCATTTTCGTATTTTTCTTAAAACCATGATGCATGAACAATTAAAATGCATGAACATGTTAACATGCAATAAAATATACAATTCAAACATTGCAAGCATTCTAAACATGTATCTTTATTCTAGTACAAAAAATCAATCAATCATCAAACATGACACACAAACATATCCTCAAATAAATTGAGGTCGGTGGTTTGTGCACTACACCCCAAACAATCCAGCATATTCCAAAATCATAAAATCCTAATCTTCGTAATGTAGTCCCCTTAGGGCCAATCACATGCAACATAAACTTACTGAGCTATTTTCTTGAATCAATCCACTTGAGTCCCTTTTTAATCCAATAAATGACCTAAACATATAAATCATATAAGAATCAGAAATTGCATAAAGTCTTAACTTTCTATTCCAACTTCAAATGACTATAAATTCCTCGATAATGATCCATTTCTGATGATTAAGATGTCAAATCGTTCCTTAAAGAGTCTACTATAACTTCTTAGAAGACACTAAATTCAGAAAATGAGGGTATGAATTGGTGAAAATCCATAACTGGTCGACCGTATAAAACAAGGTGTTGACCGCTGCTCATAAACAGAGAGCGTGTATTCTGAAAATTGGGATCCGGTCGACCGTATAAAATGGACGACCTAAACTACAAAACGGTCGTCTGAATTCCTCTCCCAGTTTTCGTCTACAAACTTTCAACATCCATAACTTTGTCTACATAGCTCTGAATTGAGTGATTCAAACAGCTATAGATCACTCTAAAAGTATAATTTAACTCTTTTGAAGGACATAAACTCAAATCCATGCCATAATTTGACCGAATCTCAAAAACCCTAACCTTGCACACAATCAACTGATTTTCTAACCTACATGAAATCCTTCATTTTTATCCATCAATTCAACCAATACCATCATATTATCCTTAATGAACCTAAAAGAAACTCTAAAGGATAGAAAAATACCTTGAACTTTGGTCTCCATGAAACTTTGGAGTTTTCCACTTCACCTCTCTTAAGATAACTCACTCTCTCACTCTCTCACTATTTTCTCTCACAAAATCTCTTTTCTTTCTCGATCTCACTCTCCCTTGTCAAAACGTGAGAACTCAGAGAGAATAGGGAGAAGTAATCATGCTGGAAGTGGAGAATGGCAGACCATACCTTCTTATCTCCTTAATTAAACAAAAATCAATGTTTCTCTCACGTCCAACATCAGATTTCTCCTTAACAAAAATCAATGTTTCTCTCACGTCCACCATCAGGATATTTTTCCAAGTTTTGTTGACTTTTCAACTTGAGTTGGTGAGAATGTGTTGACCACTCGTTACTGGGGTCAACCAAAAGTGTTCCAAGGGGTTATCTTGTGTCAACCCCTCTTCAATCCTGGGGTCAACCGAAAGTGTTTCAAAATACTTAGAAGATTTTCTAACTTTTCCGAATAACATCATTACTTATATCCCTTAAACCTTATTTTCTTCGTCACCTTCAACCTACTAAATTGCTCACATCGATAATACTTTAATTCTACAATATTTTACCCAACATTCGCAAAACAAATCTTAAACATTTTCATCTTAAAGTCACAAAATTCTAAAATAAAAATGAGGGTTGTTACAACAGGTGTTCTCAAAGATCGATCTAAGACCAGGATACTATCAATTGAAGGTCAAAGCTGAAGAAGTCCTGAAAACAGCATTTAGAACTCGATATGGACATTACGAGTTTATGGTGATGTATTTTGGATTGACTAATGCTCTTGTCTCCTTTATGGATCTAATGAATTGCGTATTCCAAGAGTATCTAGATAAATTCATAATTCAAACACAGGAAGAGCATATGGAACATCTAAAGGCAGTGTTATCAACTTTAAGACAACATATCTTATATGCTAAGTTTTCTAAATCTGAACTCTGGCTTGATAGAGTTAACTTTCTTGGAAATGTAGTATCCAAGGACGGTATTTCTGTTGATCCAACAAAAGTCCAAGCAGTGATGGACTGGCCACAGCCAAGGAATATTAATGAGGTACATAGTTTTCTTGGGTTAGCTGGATATTATCGAAGATTCATTGAAGGATTTTCAAAGATAGTAATCCCTTTGACCTAATTAACAAAGAAAAACATGAATTTTTGGTGGTCAGGTGAATGTGATTGAAGTTTCCAGAACTTGAAACAAAAATTGACATCAGCCCCAATTTTGACAATTCCAACTCAGGACGGTAAATTCACAATTTATTGTGATGCTTCTAAAATTGGATTAGGTTGCGTATTGATGCAAGAAGAAAAAGTGATCACTTACACATCAAGCTAATTAAAAGGGTACGAGCAAAATTATCCTACCCATGATTTAGAATTAGCTGCAGTTGTTTTCGCATTAAAAATATGGAGGCATTATTTATATGGGCAACAATGCGATATATTTTCAATTTATTCACCCAAAAAGACGTGAATATGAGGCAAGGAAGATATCTCAAATTCATAAAAGATTATGAGTTTGAAATCAAATACCACCCCGGCAAAGCTAATGTGGTAGCTGATGCATTGAGTAGGAAGTTCATACCAGTCCAATTGGCAATGTCTATAACGCTTCAATATGAAATTCAAAAGTCTGGCTTAGAAGTAGTGTCAAATTTGAGTTGTATGCTTGCAACATTATCTTTGAAGACAACTCTTATGGATGAAATCAAAGAAGCTCAATTGGAAGATCCAAAATATAAACGATATAAATTGGGCAAAAAGCCAAATTCTTCTGACTTTAAGTGTTCGAATGATGGTGTTCTGAAGTTTAAAGATAGATGGTATATTCCAGAAAAAGCAAGAATTACGAAAGAAAATATTATCAGAAGCCCATTATTCTACATTTACGGTACATCTGAGAAGCACTAAAATGTATCGGGATTTAAAACAGCACTTTTGGTGTCCGAATATGAAGGAGGACGTAGCAAAACCTGTGGAATTTTGTGTCACGTGTCAAGAAGTTAAAGCTGAACATCAAAGGCCTGCAGGAATGCTTCAGTCTTTACCAATCCCGGAATTGAAATGAGAGCATATAACAATGGACTTTGTTGTGGGATTACCAAAAACAACAAAGGGGCATGATGCTATTTGGGTGACTGTTGATAGATTAACAAAGTTAGCCCATTTCTTACTAGTTAGAATGAATTTTTCTATGGACCAATATGCTAAATTATATGTTCAATAGATTATAAGACTGTATGGAATTCCAGCATCGATAGTATCAGATCGTGATCAAAGATTTACTTCAAAATTTTTGAAAAGTTTACATAAGGCAATGAGGACTACATTGACTTTTAGTACGGCTTTTCATCCCCAAATTTATGGTCAAACCGAAAGAACAATTCAAATATTGGAAGATATGTTACGAGCATGTGTATTGGATTTTAAAACTACATGGAGTAAGATGTTACCATTAGTGGAGTTTGCATATAATAATAGCTACCAATCAACAATTGGTATGGCCCCGTATGAGGCATTGTATGGGCGACAATTTCGATCTGCATTGTATTGGGATGAAGTTGGAGAAGCAAAGTTGTATGGACCAGAAATTTTACAACAAACTACAGATCAAGTGAAAGTTATTAGAGAAAGAATCAAAATAGCTCAAAACCGACAAAAACATTATGCAGATCAAAGGTGAAGAGAGCTAGAATTTGAGGAAGCCGATGAGGTATTCCTAAAGATTTTGCCTTTTAAGGGAGTAATGCGGTTTGAAAGAAGGGGAAAGCTTGTTCCACGATTTATTGAACCTTTCCCTATTATAAAGAAGCTAGGTAAAACAGCTTACATGTTGAAATTGCCATCATCTATGGCTGGAATCCACAATGTTTTTCACATTTTAATGTTAAGGAAATGTGTACGCGATACTACTTATGTAACAACCCGTTCAGGGCTTAACCACACCCCTATGGGGCGGGCCCAGGTCCACCTCTCGGGCTCCTGGCTACTCATAAGCTTTCGTCACGGGCCTGACTAGTCCAACCCCTTTTCACGCTGCAGCGCTACTTGTGATTCGAACCCATGACCTCGTGACTTTCTTTGCCTTTCACCACTTGAGCTGCAGATTTTTTATTGTAACAACCCGTTCAGGGCTTAACCACACCCCTATGGGGCGGGCCCAGGTCCACCTCTCGGGCTCCTGGCTACTCATAAGCTTTCATCACGGGCCTGAATAGTCCAACCCCTTTTCACGCTGCAGCGCTACTTGTGATTCGAACCCATGACCTCGTGACTTTCTTTGCCTTTCACCACGTGAGCTGCAGCTCAAGTGGAGTTTGTTACAAGGTTCCACGATCAATATGTGATACGAATTGGAGTTTGTTTCCTTCTAATAGTTAAAGTAGATTCTTAGAGAGGTCTATACCCGTTTGAATCACTCCATTTAAAGCTTTGTAGAGAAAGTTATGGACGTTGCAAGTCAGTGTACAGAAACTGGGGAGAGCTGCTGTCGACCCCTTATAGGTTGGGTCGACCGATTCTCAAATTAAAAACACACGGTCTCTGTTTTGTCGACATGTGTCGACCCCTTATAAGTTGGGTCGACCAATTCGGGGTTCAAACTATAAAAACCCTCATTTATTTTTTTAGAATTTGTGACCTTAAGATTGAAGTGTTAAAGATTCTTTTTATTGGATGAATGTTGGTTAAATTTTTAGGTATTAAGGTATTGTGGATGTTAGTAAATGAGTAGGTTGAAGGTGATAAAGAAAATAATGTTCAAGGGGTATATGAGATAAAGTTATTCGGAAAGGTTGGAAAATTAGAAACACGTGAATTGGTTACGATTATGAATAATTAGAATAAGAATACTCTGTTTGGGGTGTATCACACCGTGCACCGGCCCAAGTGTTTGGGTTTGATTGGTGTTTGTTTGAAGTCCATTGTTTGATGGTTGCTAGGTTTAAGTAAATTAATGAAGTAAGTTGACTACCTTCATGTAAGATCCGGTCGACCGTAGAAGATTGGCGGTCGGCACCTTGTAACCGGTCGACCGCAAGAGGTTTGGCGGTCGACACCTTCTATTACGGTCGACCGCAAAGGATTAGCGGTCGACACCTTCATGATTTGAATTGAAAAGTCAACTACAACCTGGAGGAATCCGATCGGTGGACGTAAAGGAAAGGTTGATTTTGTTTAATTAAGAGATAAGAAGGCATGGTCTGCCATTTCCCTACCAGCACTACTCATTATCCCTATTTCACTTTAAGTTCTCATGTCTTGATCAAGGGGAGAGTGAGATTGAGAAAGAAAAGAGGTAGTGAGGAGGAAAAACTCTGAAGCTTTCGTGGAAGCTGAAGGTCAAGGTAATTTTCTATCCTCTGAGTTTTTTTTAGGTTCAGTAAGGATAATATGATTGTATTGGTTGAATTGATGGATAAAAATGAAGGATTTCATGTAGATTGTTAGAAAATCAGTTAATTATGCACAAAGTTAGAGTTTTGGAGATTCGATCGATATGTGTTATGAATTGGAGTTTGTTTCCTTTATAAGAGTTAAAGTAGACTTTTTGAGTGATCTATGGCCGTTTGATCACTCAATTCAAAGCCATGTAGACAAAGTTATGGATGTTGCAAGTTTGTAGACGAAAACTGGGAGAGAAATTCGGACAACCGTTTTGGAGGTTAGGTCATCCGTTTTGTAAATTAGGTCGACCGGATCCCAATTGTCAGAATACACGATCTCTGTTTATGAGCAGCGGTCGACACCTTGTTTTATGCGGTCAACCGGTTATGGATTTAAAGCAATTGATACGCTCATTTTCTGAATTTGGTGTCTTCTAAGAAGTTATAGTGGACTCTTTAAAGAACAATTTGACACCTTGAGCATCACAAATGGATCACTAACGAGGAAGTTATAGTCATTTGAAGTTGGAATAGAAAGTTAAGACTTTATGCAATTTTTTATTCTTATATGATTTATATGTTTAGGTCATTTATTTGATTAAAAAGGGACTCAAGTGGATTGCTTCAAGAAAACAGCTAAGGTAAGTTAATGTTGCATGTGATTGGCCCTAAGGGGACTACATTACAAAGATTAGGATTTTATGATTTTGGAATATGCTGGATTGTTTGGGGTGTAGTGCACAATACAACGACCTCAATTTATTTGAGGATATGTTTGTGTGCCATGTTTGATGATTGATTGATTTTTTGTATTAGAATAAAGATACGTGTTTAGAATACTTGCAATGTTTGAATTGTATATTTTATTGCATGTTAACATGTTCATGCATTTTAATTGTTCATGCATCATGGTTTTAAGAAAAATACGAAAATGATTTGCATGCATGATTTTTATGATAATATGCAACAGGTCATTAAGGGAGGAGCTCGCGTTAGACTGTCTCGAGGGAGGCCAAATGGTGTCTATTCTCTCCTGTGGTACCTTCATTGATCAAATAATGAAAGAAATGAAATGAACAGAATGTACAAAAATAGTTATATGTTGGGCGGGGTTTGAGTTTGGCTGTCCCAAGAGGTTGGACCAATTGGCGCCTACTCTCCCCTAGACGATAATATCCACATTAGCTGGTTTGTTAAGTGAAAGAAAAGCATTAGTTTTGTGAATTTGGTGTCTTCTAAGAAGTTATAGTAGACTCCTTAATGAACGATTTGACACCTTAATCATCATAAATGGATCATTATAAAGGAAGTTATAGTCATTTGAAGTTGGAATAGAAAGTTAAGACTTTATGCAATTTCTGATTCTTATATGATTTATATGTTTAGGTCATTTATTTGATTAAAAAGGGACTCAAGTGGATTGATTAAAGAAAACAGCTAAGGTAAGTTAATGTTGCATGTGATTGGCCCTAAGGGGACTATATTACAAAGATTGGGATTTTATGATTTTGGAATATGCTGGATTGTTTGGGGTGAGTGCACAATACACCGACCTCAATTTATTTGAGGATATGCTTGTGTGCCATGTTTGATGATTGATTGATTTTTTGTATTAGAATAAAGATACATCTTTAGAATGCTTGCAATGTTTGAATTGTATATTTTATTGCATGTTAACATGTTCATGCATTTTAATTGTTCATGCATCATGGTTTTAAGAAAAATACGAAAATGATTTGCATGTATGATTTTCATGATAATATGCAACGGGTCGTTGAGGGAGGAGCTCGAGTTAGACTACCTCGAGGGAGGCCAAATGGTGTCTACTCTCTCCCGTGGTACCTTCAACGATCAAATAATGAAAGAAATAAAATGAACGAAATGTACGTAAATAGTTATACGTTGGGCGGGGTTTGAGTTTGGCTGTCCCAAAAGGTTGGATCAAATGGTGCCTACTCTCCCCTAGACGGTATTACCCACATTAGGTGGACTGTTAAGTGAAAGAAAAGAAATGAAATGAAAGATATTGAAACTGCATTGTTTTTATAAAGCAGCATATGCATAAAGGGGGGGAATAATCAGAAACTTTGGGAAAGAATCGGGATGGAGGAAGAGCTTATGGATTGCACACTCACCCTAGAGACCACAGGACGTGGCTGGAGATACGCAGCATGGCTTAGCTAACCCTAGCTCAGAAGGGAAGCCAACACCAAGGAGAGAACTCTCAGAAGTTGCCGGATATTACTCACCGGAGGGCCGAGTCATGGGTGCCGGAAACACAGCCAGGGAATTATGCAAGAAGCACGATTTTCATTCACCAAAAACTCTTCCAAAATGCCTCCAAAGAGGACTTAAAACTCCCTCAAAATCTGAGAGAGAGGGGCCAATCGGATGGTCAAAACACAACCTACCCGATTTGGCACAAACACAAAAGTCAAGGAGAAGGACGACCACCTAAAACCTACCCGATTTGGACGGACAAAGTACAATGGTCCCCAAAGCTTGTCTCCAACGTTCACCTTGGAGATCATCAGCCATCCAAGTGAAGAGAGAGAAGCAAGCTACAAAGATAAGATCCATGAAACCCATAAAACCCATTAATCCTAAAGGGAAGTTTGTAAAAGCTGAAACCAAAGAAAACACATTCAAAAGGCTGAGAGTAAGGCGTCCTTATCTCTTGGAATTGGGCTTGGACCAATGTCTTAAGGATTGTGGACTTCAAAAGGGTGAAAGTGTTCTTCCCGGCTAAGGCTTTTATTGGAAATGGGCTCTCTTTGATTGCATTGTTTGATGAAGCAAACGAAGTCCCATTTGAACGTTTGACCACTCTCTGGAAGGCTTGGGAAGTTGGCTATATTGCTCATACAGACGTCATTTTTATTGGAGTTGAGGAAGGCTGTCAAAATGGCTGAGAAAACATCGGAGGTCCAACTGTGCCGAATCCAAATGTGGTCCCCATGTTTTGTATCTTGGACCACTAGCATGTGGTCTCATCTCCACCAAAAGGCATCCAAGTTGGCGCCCTAAAATGGCCATGAACAAAATATAAAGTTTTGTGCAAAATTTAAACCCTAAATATAAGTGTTACATTTAATTTTTCCAAGGGAACATTCTCCCTCCTTTAAGGGCCACTTGGGTCATGGCTTGACTTCAAAAGAGAAGGATTGGGCTGCTCCATATCCACCTTGGTTGTCCTCTAATTTCTCATTTCCTTCAAATGGCTTTTGAGCCAGGGTTTGACTCTAATTTGGTGAAGGCTTGGAGCCGACAAAGGTTGAATTCTTCAATTAAATAAGGAGCTACAAAAGTAGCAAACATATTGGATAAACATTTATGGCAAGATATTTTTAGGGCCATCCATATCATGTCAAGACGTGAGGGTGAAGAAAGTATTAATAGTTGGAAAATGATGAAATCAATTTGAGGAGAAGATTTGTACCGGCTCATTACAAACAAGAGCTATTTCTTCAATTACAATCTCTTAAGCAAGAATCTCTCTCGGTGGGAGAATATCTTACCGAATTTGAGACTCTCCAAATTAGATGTGACTTACAAGAACTAGAGGAACAAATTATAGCTCGGTTTATTAAAGGTTTACACCAAGACATTAGTGATATTGTGGAGTTGCAACCGATCGACTCTATGGATTCGGTTATTCAAATGGCCTTGAAAGTGGAAAGGCAAATGAAAAGAAAGGGCAAGGGAATCATGAGCCGAGCAAGTCCTAAGGCTATTACTCCTTTTAAGCCTAATACAAAGGTGGAGAACAAGATTCCTTTCGTTAACCTTGGATGCAAAAGAAGGATAGTGAGCCTAAACCGATGGCAAAAAATAACCGGACCCGAACATGGGAGATCAAGTGTTTTAAGTGCCTTGGTCTCAGGCATATTGCATCCCAATGCCTTAGCAAATGTGTGATGGTTATTAGAGAGGAAACAAGTGAAGTTTTCAGTGAAGATGAAGTGAAGGAAAAATCGGATATGAGCTTGGAATCCAAAGGGGAAGAATGCCGAGCACAAGAAGGCCCCTTATTATTAGTTATACGAAGGTTATTTGCCACTCAAAGCCAAGAAGAGGAACGCCAAAGAGAAATTTTATTCCATAGTAGATGTCTAATCCAAGATAAGGTATGCTCAATTATTATTGATGGTGGAAGTTGTGTTAATGTGGTTTCCCGAGAGTTAATTGACAAACTCAGAATAGAAACTATCTTTCACCTGAAGCCTTATAAATTACGTTGGATAAATGATGAGGAAGACCTTAAGGTTACCAAGCAAGCGTGAATCGAATTCTCCATTGGAAGTTACAAGGATCAAGTGATGTGTGATGTGGTTCCCATGAGTTCATGCCATTTATTACTCTGAAGACCATGGCAATTCGATCGGAAGGTTATGCACGAGTTTTATAAACTAATATTCCTTTAAGTTTGGTGGACAATCCATCAAGTTAATTCCCCTTGAACCCAAACAAGTGACCAAAGATGAGGTCACAAGGAAGGAGAATTTATCTAAGAATAACTTGATTATGATCAGGAGGGATCCTTGCCTACTAAAGAAGGAACACTCGTGATGAAGAATCAAAAAGTCATATGTCTTGTGATTTCCAAAATACTCTCAAGGTGGTTAGTTTCTTTACCCGACCTCTTTACTAATTACTTTGTGACATGCCACAAATTGGCATGTCAAGTGGAGCAATCACCCGAGCCCGAGCTCAGGATTTTTTGAATATGTCTGTTAATGTTGCAGGAAAATTAATTGAAGAATTATACATTTCTAAGCTAACTTTGGCGGATCAAACAAGGCCAAAACACGTGATAACTTGACGTAGTGAAGAGGTCAATTTGCAACCTAAAACCGAGACTGCCGGACTCGAGCCCACACCGAACCCAATTGAAGTTTACTTTGCATGGTGAGTTGGAGTCACATGCAATCGTGCACAATCATCCCACAACTCAACTCATCAACCTTTTTAAGAGTTGAAGGAATTTCATTACATTTTTAGGATAATTTTTAAGTGAATTTTTACGTGGACATTTGGAGAACCCGAGAGGGTTGCTCGGCTAGGTTTATTTTGCATTTTTGCATGCCGTGCATGGGGTTTTGCATGATTAATTGGCTGGAAGAAGGGTATTTAGGGCCAAGAAAGAAAGGAAAATTGGCTGAAGGGATTCAATAAACAGGGCTGGCACGTTCTTGAATTCTCATTAGTCCAAATTTTCCCTCCTTTTATTCATTTTACAGCATGCTTTTTGCATGACTTTGGCCCTTAGTTTTCCCTCCCTTTTTCCTCTCTTCGTAGCTAATAAAACCTCCCGCATTGCATGATTGTAATTTTCAATTTGGAATTTGAAATTAAGTAGCTTTTTAGCTCTCCGTTCTCATTGGTTATCTTCAAGATTTCTCCCTCCAAGCTAGAGATTTCTTCTTGCTTCAAAGTCTCCATCCTTCTTCAAGGACGTAGGGTGAGCTTGAAGGTCATAAGCTCTTCATTCTATCATTTATTTTGTTTGCAATTTTCATCTCCTCCGCTGTCCAGCATTTCCGGCCACCTCCAGAACACTGTTGCTGTTCCATTGAATTCCGACCAATCCACTGGCTTGATTTCCTTCATTTTTGGAGGATTATTAGTCAAGCTACACCCAAATTTTCCCTCAAAATTTCAGCAATAAACTCGATATCATTGTCGATTTATCCTCTCCCAAAATCCGGTCCCGATTCTGGAATACCGGATATTCCTCCCTTACAAACCCTAACCGACTATCCTCCCTCTTCCTAAACCTAAACCCCCTCCATTCTGTGTCAATATCTAGACCGGAATAACTCCAGAAAAGAGATATATGTCGATCACTATTGATATATGTCGACCGCAATAATTCCAGAGAACAGATGTATGTCAACCGCTACTCATATATGTCGACCGCAATAATTCAAGAGAACAGATATATGTCGACCGCCCAAGATCTATGTCGACCAGAGGCAAAGTTCCAGAAATGTAACCTATGTCGACCTATACAGACTTATGTCGACCACTGATGTCCTAGAGACAAAATTAATGTCGATACCTATGTCGACCCATGCGAAGCTCCAAAGAGAACTTATGTCAACCGATAAAGACTTATGTCGACCGCTAAATACTTACGTCGACCGCTGAAGTTCCAGAGATGAAACTTATGTCGACCGCTCAATACTTATGTCGACCTATGCGAACTTCCAAAGACAAAACTTATGTCGACCGCTCAATACTTATGTCGACCTATGCGAAGTTCCAGAGACGGACCTCAGGTCGACCGCAACACTTTCAAAGGGTATTCAACTACACCTATGTCAACTGCTTCACGATTATGTCGACCGCTCAGGAATAACTATAGAC
Organism: Begonia fuchsioides; assembly: GCA_003255005.1. NCBI lineage: Eukaryota > Viridiplantae > Streptophyta > Magnoliopsida > Cucurbitales > Begoniaceae > Begonia > Begonia fuchsioides. The sequence continues at coordinate 236,830 of QAOC01037391.1, read as the reverse complement.
TCAAAGCTCCAACGGCTACTTTCTAATGAGTCCAAACGGCTATATTGCGGTCGACCGCTACCGTACTTATGTCGACTGCCCAAGCCTGAGCTGCTTCAAGTTTATAAATAGTTGAAGAAAAGCCAATTGAAGTGACGATTTTCCTTGAGAGAAAAACACGTTAAAACGCTACCAAAATTATTTTCAAGCTATTTTACTCTCTCATCTCTTGTATCTACTTTTGATTATTCAACTTGTGATTGAGAGTGTAACACCCCACTTTTCTGGGTAATACCCGACCCTTTCATTGTAATTCAAAGTCTTATAAGTATATCATCTTATATTTCAACTATGATTAAGGGTATAAAATGACGATTAACTTGCTGGAATTCAATTGTTAGAATTGGTGGTTGATAAAGTAAGGTCAATGTAAAAGTTTGACTAAATCAGTTTAAGTGTTGAATGGAACTTTGAGAAAATGGAAGGTTGTGAATAAAGGACCGGTCGACCTATGAATAGTATCGGTTGACACCCTGGTCGTGAGGAACTTGGTCCGGTCGACCTACGTTAGAAATCGGGTTACCCTTGCAAGTTGAACCATCTTGACACAATGCTAAGATTAGCCGATTTCAGAGATTTTAACTTCTTCAAATGAGTTTAAGTTCTGCTCATGAAATTTAAAAAACTTGTTGATGAAACTATAGCAATAAAAATTACTCAATTTGGAATTTATAGTTAGTAACAACCACCAGGTTGAAAATCGATAACTGTGTAGTTTTAGTTTTCCTATTTTATTATACTACAGATGAGCTAAAGTGACAAAGTAATCTTTTCAGAAATTATAGAAAACATCAAAAGGAGAAGATTAATAGGTTAACAACTCAATTGGAGTGGTGGTGAAAAAGTTATGCATGTTAAAAATTGATAAATGAAAACTGGACTAAGAAATATGAACTTAAGAGCATTATTCGGTGTTTTGTATAATTAATGCCTTTACGCTCTGAAGTTGAAGTTTATTTCTTATACAAAGTTAAACTAGACTTAATAAGAAAAATAATGGTGTTTGAATCATAGAAATCTAAGATGTATAACAAAAGTTATGAAAGTTTTAACTGCCGGTCGACCTATGAACATCGTCCGGTCGACCTATGAATAGTGTCGGGTTGACAATAGGATCAAGAAGGGGTCGACACAATGAATACTTTCGGTCGACCCCAGGATTTAGGAGGGGTCGACACAATTGAATACTTTAGGTTGACCCCAAGATTTAAGAGGGGTCGACATAAGTCACTCTCGGGAACTTCTTTCGGTCGACACAATTGACGAGCGGTTGACACATTCTCACCGACTCAAGTTGAAAAGTCAGCCAAAACATGGAAAATCCTGATGGATGGATGTTAAAGAAATATTGTTTTTGATTAATAAGGGGATAATAAGGCATGGTCTGCCATTTCCCTACCAACATGACTGTTTCTCCCTATTTTACTTTAAGTTATCACGTCTTGACGAGGGGAGAGTGAGATTGAGATAGAAAGAAGTATTGTTAGGTGAAAACTCTGAAGTTTTCATAGAAACTGAGCTTCAAGGTAATTTTTTTATCCTCTGAGTTTCTTTTAAGTTCCATAAGGATAATATGATGGTATTGGTTGAATTGATGGATAAAAATGAAGGATTTCATGTAGATCGTTGAAAATCAGTTGATTATGCGCAAGGTTAGGGCTTTTGAGATTCCGTCACATTTTAGCACGAATTTGAGTTTATGTCCTTCATAAGAGTTAAAGTAGACTCTTAGAGTAATCTATAGTCATTTTAATCACTCGATTTCAACCTATGTAAGAAAAGTTATGGATGTCGGAAGTTAGTGTACGGAAATTGGGGAGAGATGCGGTCGACCCCTTATAGGTTAGGATCGACCAATTCCCGATTTTAGAAACACATGCTCTCTGTTTTTTAGCATGGGTCGACCCCTCCAAGGTTGGGTTGACCGGTCCTTGATTTCCAGTGTTGCATACTCACTGTTATGTCAACATTGATCAGCACTTTATGCTACGATAGTTTTCTATTATATTATGAGAGGACCCCGTAGGTGCTAACTCTCTATCAAGTTATCAAGTTATCAAGTTATGGGAATGATGCTTTCCCCTTTATGCGATGTAATGGCAGCATGTATCAAGTTAAGTTTTGAAGATGGTCGTGGTATGGGACGCAGATCTTCACTCTAAAAATAAAATGATGTTTTGAGGATGGTCGTGGTATGGGACACGGATCCTCATCCGAAAATGATTTGAAAAAGACACGTTTTACGAAAAGAATATGTTTTAAGCATATCATGAGCATGCTAGGCATGTAGGACATTTTTATTTCTTACTGAGCCTTAAGCTCACTAGTTAAGCTTTGTGATGTAGGTAACAAAGCTCGGGATGAGGAATTTAGTCCTCATCACGTGCCATGAGATGTGGATGAAGCTGTTTTGGAGTGGGCTGTTTACGAAACCAAGCAACGACCCGTAGGGGAAGGAAAAGAAAATGGTTTTAATGTATTTGATGTTTTATCGCAAAACTAATTAGATGCTTTACGATATTTTGAATGATGTTGGTGAAGCCTTTTGTTAAAGTCTTGAACAATTATGTTAAAAATTTTAAAGGAATGAAAATTGTTATTTTGCATAAAGTTACATTTAACTTGTATTGATGAAATTGAGGTTTACACGTGTATGTGTCATTAGTTCAACGTTTAAAGTATTACGCTTCCGCTAAGTTTTCAAGTTAAGTTTTTCAAGTGTATTTACAAAAAAGAAAAATTTTAACATTGTTTTCAAAAGTTTTTTAAATAATGGGATGTTACAGAGTGAGTCGGTTTAGAAACCGTAAATCCTTGTAACGATAGATTTGAGTGAACTTGCAAAGGGGCGACGCCTCTAAAACAAAAAAAAGTCAAAAGGGGTGACGCCTCTAAGAAAGAAGAGTCAAGTTGTAAAGGTTAGATTGACACCTGGAAGCTCAATCAAGTGAAGGATCTTCAAGGAGCTACCTTGAAGCGCGGAAGTAGGCAGTTATTGGTCGAACCTTGAAAACATATCGGTGTCAAATTCTCTTTCTCAACTTTTACTTTGTTGATTGTGATTGCATAAACTGAATTTGATAACCAACGTTCTAGTTTTGTACTTAAGGAATTTAACTTACGAAAAATTTCAATTAACCTAATTCACCCCCCACTTAGGTTAAAATTGGTCCTACAACCCTAACGAACTATACCCGAATCATAATGAACAGTAACGTCGAGAAAGTTAGAAACCTTAAACTTAAAACCCTAAATGAAAAGTTCACACATATAACATCTGTAAACCCACTTTATCCCCTGGGGTTTACCTTGCCTCTAGTTTGTGAGCTAGGGCTTTAGAAGAGTAAACCCAAAAATTGATTATTTTGACTGCATATTTAGATAATAAAAAAATGCACCCTAGAAAAAAGGAACACCAAAAACAAGATGCTCAATGCACCTAAAATTTTACCTTTTTTTACGAATTTTACTATTCATCCAAAAACAGATAGTTTGGGAAATAGTAACCATAGCACCCAAGAATCCAAGAACCCTGAAACCCAAGAAATCTAGACACCATAGAACCCTAGAGCCCTAGAACCCTAGTCCCTGAACCCTACAAACCTTAAGACCCTAAAAACCCTAGAATCTTAGAAACCCTAGAAACTATAGAAACCCAAGAACCTTAGAACCTTAAAAACCCTAAAACCCTAAAACCCTAGAACCCTAGAAACCCTAGAAATCCTAGAAACGAAACCCTAGAACCCTAGAAACCCTAGAACTTAGAACCCTAGAACCTAGAAGCTTTAAAAACCTTAGAAACCATGTCACCCTAAAACCTTAGAAACCATAGAAACATAGAACTGTTAGAACCCTAGAACACTAGAAGCTTAGAAACCATAGAATCCCTAAACCCTAGAATCCTAGAAACCCCAGAACTGTACAAACACTAAACCCTAAAAACCGTAATAAACAGTAACCAAAATTTCTAATGAATAGTAACCTTGAGAAATGTGCAAACGCAAAACCCTCAAACCTAAATGAATAGTATACCCTTATACAACTAATGGACACCCAAATTAACGCTTAGAGTTTACCTTGCCTCTGGTTTGTGGTCTACGGCTTTAGACTAGTAAACCCAAAAACCAATTATTTGGAACGCATCACGAGATTATGAAAAAATGCATCCTAAAAAAGGAAAACACGAAAAATCAGAAAGCCTAATGCTATTACAACGGATCGATACCATGAATGCGGTCATTCAACTTGCCATAAAAGTGAAAAGGCAAGTGAAGAGGAAAGGAAAGGGGATGGTTAACCGATTTGCTCCCAAAACCGCCCCTCCTTACGAGTATTTTTCAAAGGTGGAGGATAAGCCACCATTCGTGAAACCGTTGATTCAAAAGAAGGAAGGTGAAGTGAAGCCTAGAAATAGAGACAATCAGCCTCCGTCAAGGGAGATCAAGTGCTCCATGTGCCTCGGGTTAGGCCACATTGCTTCTTAATGGCCTAACAAAAGAGTCATGGTTCTTAGAGAGGGTACTAATGAAGTTGTAAGGGAAGATGAAATGATGGAAGAAGTTTGTGAAAAACCACAACTTGAGGAGGAGACCTACCATGGGCACGAAGGACCACTTTTGATAGAGTTCTCTCTTCCTAAGTCTGAAATGAAGATTTTCAACGGGAGAACATATTCCATAGCCGGTGTCTTATTCAAGGAAAGGTGTTGTCTCTTATCATAGATGGTGGGAATTTCACCAATGTGTCTTCACGAGATCTTGTGGAGAAACTAGGGCTTAAAACATTGTCGCACCCAAGCCCATACAAATTAAGAAACATTGTCGCACCCAAGCCCATACAAATTAAGGTGGTGAAATGACAAGGAGGACATCAAAGTCCAGGAGCAAGTGAACTTTGAGTTCGCAATTGGTGGTTACAAGGATAAGGTCCTTTGTGATGTGGTGCCGATGAGTACAAGCCACATTTTGTTGGGTAGGCCATGGCAATACGAACGGAGAGTCTTCCATGAGAGCTCTACAAACCATTACTCTTTCAAGTTCAAAGGGAGGGCAATCAAGCTAGCTCCCCTTGGGCTGGATCAAATTGCCAAGGATGAGACCGCAAGGAAGGAAGGTAAGACTAAATCCAACTTTTTTATGTCTAAAAAAGAGTTGTTGAAGCCTATTTTGGAAAAAAAAGGCAGATTGAGATGTTGTTGTTCCAAGAGAGGATGAAGGAGAAGAAGACTTTGGAGGCCCTAAAAGAACACTTCTTTTGGACATACCTATTTCGGGATGTGCATGAAGTGGTTGAGAAATGCATCATTTGTAAAAAGGTGAGCAAGGCCATCGAATGAACAAACCAAGCCTATGCCAAGTATGCAAACCGAGGGAGAAAGGAATCCAATTTCAAGTTGGGAGACTTGGTTTGGTTTCATCTAAGAAAGGAGAGGTTTCTGAAGCAAAGAGGTTCCAAGCTAACACCTAGGGCCGATGGGCCTTTCAAGATTTTGGATAAGGTTAATTCCAATGCCTACAAGCTCAAGTTACCAAGGGAATACGGAGTCTCGGCCACTTTTAATGTTCAAGATCTTTCTCCTTATGTTGGGGATGAAGTGGAGGAACGAAGGGAGGAAGATTCACCCCTAGATTTGAGGACAAATCCTCAAATACCGCGGGAGGATGACATGCCACAAGATGCCTTGCATGGAGCCATACCTCAAGGATCAAACACCCGAGCTTGAGCTAAGGATTTTTCTAATCAATTTGCTCTTTTTGTAGGAAATGATGAGCGTGGAATAACTATGGAGGAACCAACCCCGAAAGACTTGTAGCAACCCCGAACATCTCCTCACATGGGAAGCCTTGGAAATGGAGGCCAAGATTGAGTCATATTTGAGCTTAGAATACTATGGAGTGAACTGCAAAGCCGAGGCAAGGGAGGCGGAGAACCCGGGTACAAGCCGGATCTAGGTCGGGTATAGGTCGGGGCCCATGGAGCACGGTGCAAACCCAATCGACCTTCTCTTTTTCTAGATTTATTTGATGCATTTTTACATTTGTAGAAACACTTATTTAGGGTTTTATGTGTAACGCCCGGTTTTTCCTTTACTTAATTGAAATTTCTTTTTTAAAACACATGTACCAACTTTAAACAACTTATGGTAAAACTCATCAATTTAAAATCCTTGACATAAAATACAGCGAAAGACTCTTATTTAACTTCATCAAAATCAATTATATTCGTAATAAGTAATCCAAAACATACTTATACTTTAACATTAAAAACCAAGTTATTACAAAACAGTTATAAACTAAACATAATATTAATCATTAGTTTTCAAACAAAACATTTCCATTTACATGGGCCACCCACAAGTCCAAATTGCACTAACAGCCGCAAACTTCCGCAATGGACGTACTTCACCACCTCAAGCATTTATCCCTACATTACAAAGCTTATCTAATTAGCCTAACACTCAGTAAGTTAATCCATAATAATAAAACAATTATGAGACCTTCATGCATATGCTGCTTTATGAAAACAATGCAATTTCAGTATCGTTCATTTCATTTCTTTTCTTTCACTTAAAAGTCCAGTTAATGTGGATAATACCGTCTAGGAGAGAGTAGGCACCATTTTGTCCAACCTCTCGGGACAGCCAAACTCAACCCCGCCCAACATGTAACTATTTACGTACATTTCGTTCATTTGATTTCTTTCATTATTTGATAGTTAAAGGTACCACGGGAGAGAGTAGACACCATTTGGCCTCCCTCGAGGCAGTCTAACTCGAGCTCCTCCTTCAACGACCCGTTGTATATCATGAAAATCATGCATGTAAATCATTTTCGTATTTTTTTCTTAAAACCATGATGCATGAACAATTAAAATGCATGAACATGTAAACATGCATATGCTGCTTTATAAAAATAATGCAGTTGCAGTATCGTTCATTTCTTTTCTTTTCTTTCACTTAACAGTCTAGTTAATGTGGGTAATACCGTCTAGGGGAGAGTAGGCACCATCTGGTCCAACCTCTTGGGACATCCAAACTCAACCCCGCCCAACATGTAACTATTTACGTACATTTCGTTCATTTCATTTCATTCATTATTTGATCGTTGAAGGTACCACGAGAGAGAGTAGACACCATCTGGCCTCCCTCGAGGCAGTCTAACTCGAGCTCCTCATTCAACGTCTCGTTGCATATTATCGTGAAAATCATGCATGTAAATCATTTTCGTATTTTTTTTCTAAAACCATGATGCATAAACAATTAAAATGCATGAACAAGTAAACATGCAATAAAATGTACAATTCAAACATTACAAACATTTTAAACATGCATCTTTATTCTAACACCAATAATCAATCATCAAACAAGGCACACAAACATATCCTCAAATTAATTGAGGTCGGTGTATTGTGCGTTACCCCCCAAACAATCCAGCATATTTCAAAATCATAAATCCTAATCTTTGTAATGTAGTCCCTTTAGGGCCAATCACATGCAACATTAACTTACCTTAGGTCCTTAGCTTTATTGAAAAACTTGATAAATATGTTGCTGCACTTGAAAACCTAAAAACACAAGTAACGTAATTCATTAACTTCAAACAACCATAACTTCTTCGATAATGATCCATTTGTGACGCTACGGGTGTCAATCTATTCTTTAAAGAGTCTACTATAACTTCTTAGAAGACACCAAATTCAGAAAACTAAAGCATGTTGACCTATGTCGACAAAACATAGGGCATTCACTGTTTGAACCCCGATTCGGTCGACCCAAAGTGTAAGGGGTCGATCCATGTCGACAAAACAAAGACTGTCTATTTTTTATTTGAGAATCGGTCGACCCAAACTGTAATGGGGTCGACCCCAGCTCTTCCCAGTTTATGTACACTGACTTGCGACGTCCATAACTTTTTATACATAGCTTCAAATTGAGTGATTCGAATGGCTATAAATCACTCTAAGAGCCTAATTTAACTCTTATGAAGGAAATAAACTCTAATTCCTACTACTTATTGACCGAATCTCCAAAACTCTAACTTTGTTCATACTTAACTCTTTTCTTATCTCTTAGCATGAAATCACTCATTTTTATCCACCAATTCAAACAATACTATCATATTATCCTTAATGAATCTAAGATAACTTTAAAGGATAGAAAAATACCTTGAACTTCAATCTCGACGAAGCTTCAAAGTTTTCCTCCTCTCCTCTGAGATAATTTACTTTCTAACTCTTTTTCCCTTATCAAGACGTGAGAATTCTAACTATAAGTAAATAGGGAGAAGAAGCCATATTAGTAGGGAAATGGCAGACCATGCCTTTTTATCTCTTAATTAAACAAAATCAACCTTTCCTTTACGTCCATCGATCAGATTCTCCACATTTTTGTTGAATTTTTCAACTTAAATCATGAAAGTGTCGACCGCTCGTCTAATTGTGTCAACCGACAGATTTCCCGAGCATTAATTGTGTCGACCGCTCATAAGTTGTGTCGACTGAAATATTTCCCGAGCGTTATTTGTGTCGACCGCTCGGTCCTAGGGTTGACCGAAAGTGTTCCGGAGAGTGGCTTGTGTCGACCCCTCTTAAATCCTGGGGTCGACCTAAAGTATTCAGTTGTGTCGACCCCTACTAAATCCTGGGATCGACCTAAACTACAGAATTGTGTCGACCCCTCTTCAATCCTGGGGTGGTCGACTGAAACTATTCATTGTGTCGACCCCTCTCCGATGCTGGGGTCGACCGAAACTTCCAATTATGTCGACCCTTCCTAAATTCTAGGGTCGACCGAAACTTACTTGAAGGTAGTCCTTTAGTATATTTAACCCAACTTACTTCCAATAAAAAGAATCTTTAACACTTAAATCTTAAGGTCACAAATTCTACAATAAAAATGATGGTTGTTACATTATGGGTTTAGCATGGGTTTGGTGGGGGTTTTCATGAGTTTGGTGTAGGTTTCCATGGGTTTGGTGTGGGGTTTTATCTTTTGAATGGGTTTTAGTTTTTGAGGGAAGTAGAGTGGCAGCCGGTTAGAGGGGGACCAATTTCAGGGACCACTTTAACTTGGTTCCCCCCAAATTGGGTATTTGTTGGGTTGTCCTTTCCACCTTTCTTTTGTGCTACACCAAATCGAGTAAGCCATTGGATGCCATCCGATTAGTGTACTTCTCTATCATGTGAAGGGGATTAAAACTCCCTCATCACTGAGCATTGTACTCAGTTGAAATTTGAATACAAAAATGCTTTGCATTTTCTCCTTGGCTGTGGTTTTTCTGGCAACCAATATTCGGCTTTGCATTTTCTCCTTTTCATTTTGGTTTCCCTTCCGAGCTAGGGTAAGCTAGGCCATGCTACACATCTTCAGCCACTCTCCCGTGATCTTAAGGTAAGCGTGTAATCTCCATTAGCTCATCTCCATCCCCGGTTACCTCTCATTTTCTGACCAACCCCATTTCTTTTCCGATAACAACCCTTTTTGACACCCGATACTCCCCTCTGCATAACTTCTGATTCCATAAAGATTTTACCCTCATTTTTGGAAGTTAAGCTCTTATGTCTTCTCCAAAAAATCCTTCCAAATCTCATTTGCAAACTCTCTATGCAACCTGAGAACTCCCTTCGTTAATATCACCAATTTCTGGCCCGTTTCTACCCTTCTTTCTCACCCGAAGCCCATTTTCTTCCTCTTCCCAATCTTGAAGCTTGTCACTTAATAAAAAGTACACCCATTTAACAAATACTATACACTGAGTTTAACTCTTGGGGCTTACCTTGCCTTAGTTTGAGGGGTAAAGCTTTAGAATACTAAACCCAAAAACTAATTTTTTTGAATGCATATCGAGACGATGAAAAAATGCACACTAAAAAGGGAAACACCAAAAAAATAAAGATGAAAGTGAAAAACATTTTATTCTTTTTTAGCATTTTACTATTTATCCAAAAACACACAGTTCGGTGAATAATAACCATACAACCCTAGAATCCAAGAACTCTAAAACCCTAGAACCATAGAACGCTAAAACCCTGAACCCTAGAAACCTTAAAACTCTAAAAAACTCTAGAACCTCAGAAACCCTAGAAACTGTAGAAACCTTAGAATCCTCAAACCCTAGAACAGTAGAACCCTGGAACTATAGAACTCTAGAATCCTAGAAACCCTAGAACTCTCAAAACCATAGAAATTCTAGAAACCCTAGAAACCTTAGAACCCTAGAACCTTAGAACCCTAGAAACACTATAAACCCTAGAACCCTAGAACACTAAAATTCTAAAAACCCTAGAAACCTAGAACCCTAAAAACCCTAGAACCCTAGAAACAATAGAACCATAGAACCCTAGAACCCTCAAAACCATAGAAATTCTAGAAACCCTAGAAACCTTAGAACCCTAGAACCTTAGAACTCTCGAAACACTATAAACCCTAGAACCCTAGAACTCTAAAATTCTAAAAACCCTAGAAACCTAGAACCCTAAAAACCCTAGAACCCTAGAAACAATAGAACCATAGAACCCTAGAACCCTGAACCCTACAAACCTTAGAACTCTAAAAAACCATAGAACCATAGAAACCCTATAAACTATAGAAACCTTAGAATCCTTGAATGACATGCCATGGGATGCCTTGCATAGAGCCATACCTCAAGGAGCCATCACTCGAGCCCAAGCTAAGGAGTTTGGAGTGACCCAAACATCTCCTCATATGGGAAACTAGTTCAGAACTTTTTGAAACAGAGGTCGTCTACGAGCTTGGAACACAATGGAGGGAAGTACAAAGCCGAGGCAAGGGAGAAGGCTGAACCGGGTACAAGTCGGGTATAGGTCGGAACCCATTGAGCAAGGCGCAAACCTGATTGGATCTCTCTATCTCTAGTTTTATTTTATGCTTTTTACTTTTGGACAAATAATTATTTGGGGTTTTATGGGTTTGGAATGGGTTTGGAGTGGGTTTCTATGAGTTTTCTCTTTGCATGGGTTTTTGCTTTTGAGGGTGTGTCTTAAAAGCAACCGGTTGGTGGGGGAACCAAATTTGGGGATCACTATTCCTTGGTCACCCCCAAATCGAGTAAGTGTTGGGTCGTCCTTTCACTCTTCCTTTTTGTGCATGCATCAAAGCAAGTATGGCCTTTGGATGCTATCTGATTGAGTTTTACCTCTCTAATTTGAGAGAGGTTAAAACCCTCTTGTCACCGAGCATTGTGGTCAGTTTTTAGTGAATACAAAGAATGCTTTATATCTTCTTCCTTGGCCGGTTTTCATCTCCAAGACTTGGATCTCAGGTAAGTAATATCTGGCGATATCCGAGAGCGTTCCTTAAAGGTTTTTGGATCTCAGGTAAGTAATATCTCCCGTGGTCTTTGGGTAAGCGTACGATCCATATTAGCTCTTCTCCATTTCCCGTTACCTCTCATTTTCTGATCAACTCCATTTCCTTTTCCGATCATCTCTTTTTTAGCACCTAATACTCCCGTCTGCATATCTACTGATTCCCCTAAGATTTTACCCTCTATGTTAATAAACATCCCTCTAAATCTCAGTTGCAAACTTGTATGCAACTCGAGAACAACTTTCCCCAATAACACTCATTTCTGACCCCCCCTTTTTGGCTTATTTCTCACCCGATAACAACTTTCCTCCAACTCCTAACATTGAGGATAGGAACTGATGCGGATCAAGTGATGACACAAATCAATCCCAAGGAGAAAGAACAATTACAAGGAATTGGAGGCCCAATGGCAAGGTCAAGAACCAAGAAAATGCATGAAGCGCTATGTTGTTTAGTAGAGGAAATTGAAATTAAAGAATCTATTCAACATTAAAAAAAATGCTTATTATGTTAAGTGTTGAAGAATATATTAACATCACACAAGGTGGTCAAGGAAACAAGCCCAAGAGCCCATGCCTAATACAAGATATTGAAGGACAAAAGAAATAGGAAAGTACATGCAACTTTCCTTAGATCATACATTTACTTGACCAGCAAGAATATATAGGCAGATTCAACAACCTTCCCAAAGTTATACCAAAAAGTTATCTTCACAAAAGTTGTAGCTGCCTTCAAGACCTTTTTGGAATGGGCTGGATCATAAAAATTGGACGTTGTTTGGCTGGTAAAATACATAATTCACCAAAGATATTTTGGCAGAATCAACAATCTTAATGTTTTTGAAAAATCTTCTCAAAGATATTTTAGTTTTCTAATTTCTTTTTTTTTTCTTAATTTACTTAGGGTTTATGTAGCCTATTTAAAGGCATCAAAGTTATGGTGATAGAGACAACTTTTATGATTAATTCACCTTGAGTGTTTTTGAGAGATTTTCTCTTTGGTTCTTTGCGAAGAACTCGGTCTTCATCAAGTTAATTCTTGATAGATCAATTTTGATAGTTTTGGTTCTTACCGACAAGTTTGGTCTTGGTCAAGCTCCTTGTTTGATAACTTAGGTTCCTTTTGCAAGTTCCTCGTACTTGATTCAAAGGCGATCTAGGTATCTTTTTTCGCATTATTGAAGGGTCTCAAGTTTGATATACCTGTGGTTCTCATCATTTGGTATCCGAGCTTTGGTTCCTTTATTCAAGTTTCTATCTTTATTCAAGCTTTTTTATTCTTTCTTATTTCCTTATTTCATATCTTTCTATCTTTTATAAAAAAAAGCAAAAAAAAAAAGTCGTATAGAAAAAAAAGTGAAAGAAAATATTGTGCAAAAAAGGGGAAAAGCGCAAAAAAAAAGTGAAAAATAGAACGATTTTTTTTTGCTTATTGTCTTTGTTACAACCATTATCGGAAAAAAAAATCTCGTTACTTCAAAAGTGCTTACTATCTTCCGTCATGAATATTTGTTTCAAAGTTATTTCTTTAAATTTTGTTGACTTTAAAATTATTCATTGCCTTTATTGCTCTTACATCAATAGAGCAATACTTCATTAATATCACTCATCATTATGCATTTATTTTCCTTGGATCGTATTATTTCTTTCAAAATATTTGACTTTGACGATCTTGGAAGTTTGAATTGTTGGCTTAAAAGTTTGATCTTGATTGCTTTTACTCGTAGAATGTTTGTCCTGAATTGGGTTCTTACATAAAGAACTAAAACAGAAAATTAAGAGGAAAAAAGGCAAGCGTGAGACTATTTTATAATTACATTAATTGAGAGAAATATGAGTGTGAGTGACATTGATTGAGTGTAAACACGTGTGGGAGTGAGTGAGGTCCGTATATTTTCTTATTTATTCGCTAACAGTTTTTTTTTTCTTATATTGAGAAATGAGATTGAATATGTTAGAGGTTCAAACTAGTAGCCTTACTCGAACTAATATTACAGAAATAAAGCAAGATGTTGAGTTCGAGAATGAGAGCAACCGTTACAAAATGGAGCGATATCTTAGAAAAAAACCGAGAAGATGGCAACCTAAGAAACATCAAGATGAAAATTCCTTCTTTTCATGGTAAAAGTGATCCTGAATTATATTTGGAATGGGTTAGAAAGGTAGATCATATTTATGATATTCACAACTATACCGAGGAAAAGAAAATCAAGTTGGCCTCAATGAAATTAATGGACTATGCAAGTACATGGTGTGATCAACTAGTGAGAATTCGGAGAAGGCACAACGAAAGACCTGTTTCCACGTGGGAAGAAATGAAAACATTTATGAGTAAGAGATATGTTCCTAGTAATTATCATCGAGAAATTAAATGTTTTTGTTGTCAAGGATTAGGCCACTATGCTTTAAAATGTCAGAATAAAAGAACAATGGTATCACTAGACGCGTGATTAATGCTCAAGCCAAGGACGATGGAGATGAAATACGAAGAGAACACATGTTTCATACTAGATGCCACGTGAATAACAAGGTATGTAGTTTGATAATTGATAATGGGAGTTGCACTAATGTTGCTAGTACTTTGTTAGTGGATAAGTTGGGATTGGAAATTGAAAAGCATCCAAATACGTACAAGCTACAGTGGTTGAGGAATTGCGGTGAAGTCAAAGTTACTATACAAGTGAAAATTGCTGTCCATCGGAAAATATCATGATGTTGTTCTTTGTGATTCAGTTCCTATGCAAGCAACACATATTTTATTAGGAAGACCATAACAATTAGATCAAAAACTCCAACGTAATGGGTTCAAGAATGAGTATAGCTTTGTTCAAGATGGTGCCACATGCCACCCCTTAGAAGCATTGAGAACGAAATCAATCTACAATCGGGTGTGGTTCTTCCTAATCGGCCATCTTATAGGTTGAAACCCGAGGAGGCTAAGGAGCTTCAAAGACAAGTGCAAAAACTCCTAGACAAGGGTTACATTCAGGAATCCTTGAGCCCATTCTGTGCCTGCCCTATTGGTCCCAAAGAAAGATGGTAGCTTCCGGATGTGTGTGGATAGCCGAGCCGTCAATCAAATTACAATAAAGTATAGGTTCTCAATTCCTCGACTCGAAGGCATGTTGGTTGAGCTTAGTGGGGCATCTTATTTCTCCAAGGTTGACTTCACGAGTGGCTGTCATCAAATCCGAATGAAGGTGGGAGATGAATGGAAGACGGCTTTCAAGACCAAGTATGGTCTCTTTGAATGGTTAGTCATGTCTTTCGGGCTATCTAATGCCCCTAGCACGTTTTTGAGACTCATGCAATTAGTGCTTAAAGATTTCTTGGGAAAGTTTGTAGTTGTTTACTTTGATGATATCTTTGTATATAGTTTGGATTTTCATACTCATCTTGGACATCTTAGATTGCTATTTGAAACTCTCTGAGCCACTAGACTTTTTGGTAATTTGATGACATGTGATTTTGTGCAAGAACAGATTTACTTCCTAGGGTTCATTATTTCTAAGAATGGTATGAAGGTAGATGATGCCAAGATAGAGTCAATTCGGGAATGGCCTACTCCTAAGAGTTTTTTGGATGTTAGGAGTTTCCATGGGCTTGCTTCTTTTTATCGGAGATTCATTCAAGGGTTTAGCTCTATTGTTGCCCCTTTAACCGATTGCACCAAAAAGGGGAGAGAATTTGTATGGACCAAGAGTTGTCAATAAAGCTTCGAGTTCATCAAGCTCAAGCTTGGTGAAGCACTCGTGCTCATGCTTCCCAATTTCCTCAAAGTTTTTGAAGTACAGTGTGATGCATCCGAATTAGGAACGGGCATGGTCCTTTTGCAAGAAGGGAGGCCCCTAGCCTATTTGAGTGAGAAGCTCAAGGGTGCTACCTTGAATTATTCAACTTATGATAAGGAATTCTATGTGGTTATCCGAACTTTGGAAGTTTGGCAACACTACCTTTTATCCAAGGAATTTATCATCCATACTGACCATCAAGCTCTCAAGCATATTAACAGCCAAGGCAAGTTAAATAGAAGGCATGCAAAATGGGTGGATTTTCTTGAAAGATACCCATACATCATCAAGTATAAGAAAGGAGATACCAATGGGGTTGTCGATGCTTTTTCAAGGAAGTTTGTTCTCCTAACTGAGCTTTCTATAACTTCTTTGGTTTTGACTGGATCAAGGAAGCTTATAAGGGTGACTAAGATTTCGGCCATTGGTATGGTTTGAGCTTAAAGAAGGTGGATTGTGGCTATCACCTCATGGATGGATATTTGTTCAAAGGAGGGAAGCTTTGCATTCTTTGTGGGGGAATTCGAGAGTCCTAATCAAGGAAGCACATGGGGGCGGCTTGGCTAGTCATTTCGGGGAGAAGAAGACTTTGGAGGCCCTAAAAGAACACTTCTTTTGGCCACACCTATTTCAGGATGTGCATAAGGTGGTTGAGAAATGCATCATTTGTAAAAAGGCCAAGAAGTAGGGTGCTTCCTCAAGGACTTTATATGCCCCTAACCGTTCCTAATCATCATCGGGTGGAATTGAGGTTGTACTTTGTCCTAGGTCTTCCTCGAACTTGTAGGGAAAAAAGACTCCATTATGGTGGTGTTGACCGGTTCTCCAAGATGTCTCATTTCCTAGCTTGTTCCAAGACTGATGAAGCTAGTCATGTGGCTGAGTTGTTCTTCAAAAAAGTGGTGTGTTTGCATGGTGTTTCGAGGTCCATTGTCTCGGATCGGGAAACAAAATTTTTGAGTGCTTTTTTGAAGACCCTATGGAAGAGGGTGGGAACCCTTTTACTCGAAGTGTGCATAATGCCACTCAAATGACTCCTTTCGAGGTAATGTTTGGCTTCAACCCATTGACCCCTCTTGATTTAGTGCCTATACAATCAAAGGAAGTTCTCAATCCGAATGGGGCAAAGAAGGCTAAACTAGTGAACAATATGCATGAGGTGAGCAAGTGTAACAACCCTCATTTGTTTATAGATTTGTGACTTTAAGATGGAAGTGTTTAAGATTTTTTTTATGAATGTTGGGTAAATATTGAAGAATTAAAGTATTGTTGATGTTAGCAATTTAGTAGGTTGAAGGTGATGAAGAAAATAAGGTTTAAGGGGGTATAAGTAATGATGTTATTCGAAAAGGTTAGAAAATCTTCTAAGTGTTTAGGAATACTTAGAAGAGGGGTCGACACAATATAACTTTCAGTCGACCGCAGGATCAAAGAG
This sequence comes from Begonia fuchsioides, assembly GCA_003255005.1. NCBI lineage: Eukaryota > Viridiplantae > Streptophyta > Magnoliopsida > Cucurbitales > Begoniaceae > Begonia > Begonia fuchsioides. Next base: position 220,240 of record QAOC01037391.1, on the reverse strand, counting down.
GGGTCGACACAATATAACTTTTGGTCGACCCCGGGATCAAAGAGGGGTCGACACAATATAACCCTTTGGAATACTTTCGGTCGACACCATGGACGAGCGGTCGACCCTTCACCGACGGAAGTCAAAAGGTTAGCCGAAATTTGGATGAATTTGATTTATGGACGTAAAGGAAATACTATTTTTGTTTAATAAAAGTCATAAAAAGGAATTTGGCTGCATGTTTCTGCCAGACACAAATCCTTATCTTTATTCTCTCTGAATTTTCGTGAAGGTTTAAGCTCAAGGTATTCATCTATTCTTTGAGTTTCTCTTAAGTTAGTGATGATAAAATAATGGTATTACTTGAATTGATGGATAAAAATGAATGATTTCTTGTCAAGAGATGTGAAACAAGTCGATTATGCACAAAATTAGAGTTTTAGAAAATTCGGTTGATAAGTAGTATGAATTAGAGTTTTTTTTCTTCATAAGAGTTAAATTAGACTCTTAGAGTGATCTATAGCCTTTTGAATCACTCAATTCGGAGCTATGTACACAAAGTTATGGGTGCTACAAGTTAATAGACGAAAATTTAGAGAGGAATTCGGACGACCGTTTTGTAAGTTAGGTCGTCCGTTTTGTAAGATTAGGTCCGGTCAACCGGATTCTTAATTTCTAGAATGGATGCTCTCTGTTTTTTAGCATCGGTCGACACCTTGTTAACCGGTCGACCGGTTCTGGATTTCAAGTAATGAATACTCTCTGTTTTGTGAACAAGGGTCGACCCCTTATAGGTTAGGTCGACCGGTTCTCGATTTAAAAACGCATGCTCTCTGTTTTTTCAACATGGGTCGACCCCTTATAGGTTGGGTCGACCGGTCCTTGATTTCCAGAGATGCATGCTCACTCTTATGTCAAAATTGATCGACACTTTATGCTACGTTAGTTTTATCAATTTGATGTCTTCTAAGAAGTTATAGTAGACTCTTTAAGGAATAATTTGACACCCGTAGCATCATGAATGAATCGATATAGAGGAAGTTATAGTTATTCAAAGTTGGAATAGTAAGTTATGACTTTACGCAATAAAACAGGTTATGTTACCTGAATTCTTATCCTTAAATGATTTATACGTTTAGGTTACCTATTGGATTAAAAGGAACTCAAGTGGATTAATTCAAGATAGCGGTTAAGGTAAGATTATGATGCATGTGATTGGCCCTTAAGTGGGACTACATTATAAAGATTAAGATTATTGTATGTTAATGCTTTGATATATTGGACTGTTTTGGGTGTAATGCACAATACACCGACCTCAATTCATTTGAGGGTTGTTTGTGTGCTTGGTTGATATTGTTTGTTAGATTCAATGATATGATAAATGCATGTTTTGTTTATTAAGCATTGTACATGAATCATGCATCATGTTTTTACTTAAAATAACAAAAATGAATTTCTCATGCATGATTTACACAGACAACAGAACATGATATGAGAAAGAACAAAGGAAGATCCATGAATTCATGTAACAGTTTGTTGTTGAGGAGGGATTTGAGTTGGTTATCTTACGTGGACGTCATAGTTAACCTCTCAATTTCCCATCATAGTTCGCCTCAGAATAATCTCATAGATACGGTAAATAAAGAATGAATGAATGTCAAAAATTGAAATGAAATTGCATAGTTTTACAAAAGGTCATGCATGTTACATATTTTATAGTATTCATCTCTTACTGAGCTTTAGGCTCATTAGAAGGACTTTATAATGTAGGTGATGAGTTTGATGCTCAGGATGATAATCAATGATGATGAAGGGTGTCCATGGCGAGCATTTGGGTTGTTAGTGCGAAGATGATCAGTGGGCAAGGTTTTTCATGTAATGTAATAAGTGTTTTGAAGTTAAAGTTTAAACGTATGGTATAGTTTATAAAATAGGTTGTAAGAAGCATGTTTTGAATAACTATTTTGTATGGTTTGTAATAACTGTATTTGACAGCTTTTGAATGTAAATTATGAGTGTTCCTAAAAATATTTGATTTTATATTGTCATTTAATTAAAGATGAGTTCATGTATTTCAGTCTTCCACTGTAATCGAAAATGATTTTATCATTGGTTATGAGTCTTAAAAGAAATAAGGTATAAAAAAAATTGTCTTAAAATGTTTCAAGGACTTTCAAAACGGGATGCTACAGCAAGGCAATTCCAAGGGCAAATGAATCCTATGCCAAGTATAATAACCGTGGGAGGAAAGTGACCAATTTCTAGGAGAGAGACTTGGTATGGCTATATCTAAGGAAGAAAAGGTTTCCGAAACAAAGGGATTCCAAGCTAGCACCTAGAGCCGGTGGACTTTTCAAGATTTTGCAGAAGGTTAATCTCAATGCTTACAATTAGAGTTACTAGGGGAATATGGTGTCTCAGCCACTTTTAATTTTCAAGATCTTTCTTCTTATGTAGGGGATGAAGTGGAGGCACGAAAGGAGGAAGATTCACCCTTAGATTTGAGGACAAATCCTAAAAGACCCAGGGAGGATGACATGCCACTAGATGCCTTGCATAGAGCCATACCTCAAGGAGCCATCTGTTGGCTTTAAAGGTTTTTAAAGTAATCAATTATTTTTTATCATAATCGTTTGTGTGAATATATCTCATGTGACATACCCTTGTCAAAGGGTACACTTGATGTCTAACAAGTTGGTCGAGTGTTGCAGAATTTTGTAAGTTCTCTCAGGTTATGTCGACCGTTGTTCACATGTGTCGACCGCAATAAATCCAGAGAAGAGATGTATGTCGACCGCTATTCATATATGTCGACCGCAACACTCCAGAGAAAAGATGTATGTCGACCGCCCAAAGATTTATGTCGACCGCCCGAAGATGCATGTCGACCGAGGCAAAGTTCCAGAGATGTAACTTGTGTCGACCGATACAGACTTATGTCGACCGGCTATGTTCCAGAGACAAAATTCATGTCGACCACACAAGACATATGTCGACCAATGAGAAATTCTAGAGATGTAATCTATGTCGACCGATAATGTAACGCCCGATTTTTCCTTTTGCTTGATTAAATTATTTTTTTTTAGACATGTACCTACTTTAAACACTTTAACTAAAAACTTATCAATTTGAAATCCTTGAGATAAAGTACAGCGGAATACTTTTATTTAACTTCATCAAAATCGATTATATTCGTAATAAATAATCCAAATTATACTTGTACCTTAACGTTAAGACTAAGTTATTACAAAACTGTTATAAACTAAACATAGTATTATACATTAGTTTTCAAACAAAACATTTCCATTACTATAAACTGAACATAATATTATACATTAGTTTTCAAACAAAACATTTCCATTTACATGAGCCACCCACCGGTCAAAATCGCACTAACAGCCACAATCTTCAGCAATGGACGTACTTCACCACTTCGAGCATCTATCAGTGGTAAGTAGAATCCACAGTATTTATTTCATCACGTACATTACAAAGCTAATCTAATGAGCCTAACGCTCAGTAAGTTAATCCATAATAATAAAACATTTATGAGACCTTTATGCATATGTTGATTTATAAAAACAATGCAGTTTTCAGTATTGTTCATTTCATTTCTTTTTTTCACTTAACATTCCAGTTAATGTGGGTAATACCGTCTAGGGGAGAGTAGGCACCATTTGGTCCAACCTCTTGGGATAGCCAAACTCAACCCCGCCCAACATGTAACTATTTACGTACATTTCGTTCATTTCATTTGGTTCATTATTTGATCGTTAAAGGTATCATGGGAGAGAGTAGACACCATTTGTTGGCCTCCCTCGACGCAGTCTAACTCGAGCTCCTCTTTCAGCGACCCGTTGCATATTATCATGAAAATCATGCATGTAAATCATTTTCGTATTTTTCTTAAAACCATGATGCATGAACAATTAAGATGCATGAACATGTAAACATGCAATAAAAATGTACAATTCAAACGTTGCAAACATTCTAAACATGCATCTTTATTCTAACACCAAAAATCAATCAATCATCAAACAAGGCACACAAACATATCCTCAAATAAATTGAGGTCGGTGTATTGTGCATTACAGCCCAAACAATTCAGCATATTTCAAAATCATAAATCCTAATATTTGTAATGTAGTCCCACATGCAACATTAACTTACCTTAGGTCCTTAGCTTTATTGAAAAACTTGATCTTTCAATGACATGTATGAATGCGTCGACCGCTTGTCCAATTGTGTCGACCCAATCTATTCCTTAGAGTCATTTGTGTTGACCGCTCATTTGTTGTGTCGACCAAAAGTGTTTCCCGAGAACGACTTGTGTCGACCGCTCGGTCCTGGGGTTGACCAAAAGTTCCAGTTGCGTTGACCCCTCTTTGATCTTGTGGTCGACCGAAAGCGTTTCAGAGGTCCTACTGTGTCGACCTCTCCTAAATCCTTGGGTCGACTGGTAAACAAAGTGTCGACCCCTCTTCGATATTGGGGTCGACCGAAAGCATTATAATTGTGTTCACCCCTCTCTGATCCTGGGGTCGACCAAAATCATTCATTGTGTCGATCGAAACTTCCATTTGTGTCGACCCCTCCTAAGTCCTGGGGTCGACCGGATCTTACTTGAAGGTAATCCTTTAGTGTATTTAACCCAACTTACTTCATTACATTCCACCTACTAATTCACCTATATCCAAAATACCTTAACACCCTAATATTTAAGCGACATTCATAAAAATAATCTTAAACGCTTTCATCTTCAAGTCACAAATTCTTAAAATAAAAATGAGGGTTGTTACAGATAAGGACTTGTGTCAATTATCTTGAACGAATTTGTAAAGGGGTGACGCCTCTGAAAAAGAAGAGTCAAAGGGGTGACGCCTCTAAGAAAGAAGAGTCAAGTTGTAAAGGTTAGATTGACACCTGAAAGTTCAATCAAGTGAAGGATCTTCAAGGAGCTACATTGAAGCGCAGACGTAGGCAGTTGTTGGCCGAACTGCGAAAACATATCGGTGTCAAATTCTCTCTCTCAACTTTTACTTTGTTGATTGTGCTTGCATAAACTGAATTTGATAACCAACTCTCTTAGTTTTATACTTAAGGAATTTAACTTACGAAAAATTTCAATTAACCTAATTCACCCCCCCCCCCCCCAGGTTAAAACTGGTCCTACAATTGATATCAGAGCAGGTTGAACAAGAATTTATCCTAATTTATTTATTTGTGTTGAATTACTATACAATGTCTTTTAACATGAACATGTCACACACTGAGGGACAATCAATCACTAGACCTCCTCTTTTTTGTGGTAACAACTATGTATATTCGAAAACTAGGATGAGAATTTTTACTCAAGCGATGGACTACAGTGTTTGGAACATAATTGAAAATGGTCCATATGTGCCAATTAAAATTGAGAATGGGATAAGTATACCAAAACAAAGTAGTGAATATGATGAGAATTACCTAAGAAAATTAATCTTAAATGCAAAAGCAATGAACACCTTGTACTGTGCTTGTTAGTTTAAAGTTACTTTTGTTTTTGATTGATGAACATTAATATATTGGAAAATTGATTAACCGTTAAGAGAAGTTAATTTGAATAATGTATATGAAATACCCTCATTGAAGGGTACCTCTTGTGTCTAACAAATCAGTTGAGTTTTTCAGAAATTATTAAGTCTGATACGGGTTATGTCGACCTATCGTTAGTTATGTCGACTAATCCTCTAGCAGACGATAAACTTGTGTCGACTGTTTCCCAGTTATGTCGACTAATCTTTTGGCAGACGATAAACTTGTGTCGAC
>QAOC01037391.1:167244-214006 GCA_003255005.1 Begonia fuchsioides | reverse complement strand
CCCATTTATTCCTACAAAATTGGAAAATGATGTTAGGGTGCCTAAGACTAGAATTGAATACAATGATCAAGATTTGAGAAATGTTAGTCTAAACGCTAAAGCCATGAACATGCTGTATTGTGCTCTCTCTAGTAATGAATTTAATAGAATTCAAGGCTGTGAAAATGCTAGAGAAATATGGCGATTACTTGAAGTTACTCACGAGGGTACTAATCAAGTAAAAGAAAGTAAAGTCAATTTACTAGTCCATGAGTATGAGTTATTCACCATGGATAGGAGTGAGTCTATTGGTTGCATGTATACTCGTTTTACAAACTTGATCAATGGCCTAAAGGTTCTTGTCAAGGTATATACATAGGAGGAATGCGTGCGAAAAGTTCTTCGTGTTCTGCCTCCAGCTTGGCAACCGAAGATGACGGCAATTCAGGAAGCCAAGGACCTCAAAGTGCTGAAACTTGAAGAACTCATTGGATCTCTGATGACCCATGAGTTGACTATGCAAGCCAATGAGAAGAAGGAACTAAAAGAAAAGGAAATATACAAGAAGAAGGATATAGCTCTTAAAGCTTCCTCAAGCAAACAAGAAGAAACCGAAAGTGAGGAAGAAGAGGAATAAATCGCCCTTATAACAAGGCGCTTAAACAAATTTCTTCAGAAAAGAAAAATGAAAGGAATTCGAGCAACAAGAGGCGGCAAAGCAACCGGTGACAAAAACAAGGAAGTCACTTGTTTTGAATGTGGAAAGGTGGGACACTACAAGTCGGAGTGTCCTAAGATCAAGAGAGCTCCCAAGTCCTATAAGAAAAAGCAATGAAAGCCTCATGGGATGACTCCGATAGCGACTCAGCATCTTCCGAACTTGAAGAAGTCGCCAATATGTGCTTCATGGCTAAGGAAGATGAGGTACATCTCTCTCTTAGTGATTTAGAGCGTAATTTTGAGGAAGAAGAGGATGATCTTCTATCCGACTTTTATGCACTACTTGATGATTTTAGCATGCTTAAAACTAAATACACGAAATTGAAAAAGGAGCATGTTAAATTACACAAAGAACATGAAAATATTCACATCATATCTCATGAGAAGTTGCATGATGAAGTAAAAGAACTAAAAGAGAAAAACTTAGATTTAAACAATATAGTTCTCAAGTTTACAAATGGCAGTAAAAACTTGAACATGCTACTAGGTAGTCAAAGAGTAACTTTTGACAAAGCTGGTTTGGGTTATGAATCACATAAGAAGAAGAAGTCATACAAGAAACTTTTTGTTAAACCAAACGCATGCAATAGGTGTAATAGAATAGGACATCAATCATTTAACTGCCCTCTAAATTCAAGAGTCGGAAAGGTTAAGGTAGTAGAGAAATGGGTTCCCAAGGGAACCAATGCTAACCCTCTAGGACCCAAAATGGTTTGGGTACCCAAGAAGATGGTTTGATGTGTTGTGTAAGTGGAAGAAAGTCCCTTGAAAGATCTTTGGTTCCTCGATAGTGGATGTTCGAGGCATATGACGGGAGATCCTTCAAAATTTGCATCAATCAAGCATAAGAAAGGAAACGTCTCTTTCGGCAGAAATCAAAAAGGGAAAATAATTGGCATTGGAAACATTGGTAAATCTTCCTCCCCTATTATTGAGAATGCTCTTTTAGTTGATGGCTTAGAACATAACCTTCTAAGTGTCAGTCAATTATGCGATAAAGGATATAGAGTTATTTTTTAATCTAACTCTTGCTTTATTGATGACATGTCAAATGGAAAAATGCTATTCATTGGATATAGAAACGAAAACGTTTATACTATCGACTTGAATGCTGTCTTATGCTCTTCTTGTGATAGTTGGTCTTGGCATAAGAGGCTAGGACATGTAAGTATGAGTACCTTAGCTAAGATTTCTAGGAAGAATCTTGTTAGGGGCCTTCCAAAGATATCCTTTGAGAAGGATAAAGTATGTGAGGCATGTTAAATGGGGAAACAAACAAAGTCTTCGTTTGCTTCAAAGTCATTTGTATCAACCACCAAACCTCTTCAACTTCTTCATATGGATCTCTTCGGTCCTTCCAAGGTAGCTAGTCTAGGAGGGAAGTATTATGCGTTTGTCATCGTTGATGACTATTCTAGATTTTCTTGGGTTTTCTTCATAAGATCAAAGGATGAAACCTTTGATATATTTTCCTCCTTTAGAAAGAAAATTCAAAATGAAAATGAGCTTTCTATTGTGGCTATTCGTAGTGACCATGGGGGAGAGTTCGAAAATGAAAAATTTGAACTCTTTTGTGATAAACATGGAATAGATCATAACTTTTCGTCCCCTAGAACTCCTCAACAAAATGGTGTTGTTGAAAGGAAAAATAGATCTCTGCAAGAACTTGCAAGAACTATGTTAAATGAATATGCTCTTCCTAAGTATTTTTGGGCTGAGGCCGTTGCTACGGCATGTTATGTTCTCAATTGAGTATCTATTCGCCCAATCTTAGAAAAGACTCTGTATGAGCTGTGGTCCGGAAAAACACCAAATGTTAAATACTTTAGAGCCTTCGGATGCAAATGTTTTATTCTTAACACCAAGGACAACCTAGGAAAGTTTGACTCCAAAATGGACCTAGGAATCTTTCTAGGATACTCCTCATCTAGCAAAGCCTATAGAGTCTATAATAGGAGAACCTTAGTGGTCGAAGAGTCTATGAACGTGTCTTTCGATGAATCCCCTAAACCAATTACGATCATATGTGAAGATGATGTTTTGGAAAATGCTATGGACTCTTTATCTCTTAAGGATAGCGATAAAGCTTCCTTAGAAATCTTTCCTTTGGATCAACCCTCTAGCTCTACCGTTTTAGATCCACAAGATGACAACGTAAGGAATCTTCCTAAGGAATGGAAATATGTAAGAAGTCATCATAAGGAAAATATTGTAAGTGACCCTAACTTAGGATTCAAAACTAGAGCCTCCCTTAGAAATTTTTGTGGAAATGTAGCATTTATCTCTCAAATTGAGCCGAAAAAGTTCGATGAGGCCATTGTTGATGAAAATTGGATTATGGCCATGCATGAAGAGTTAAATCAATTTGAGAGAAGTCAAGTATGGGAGTTGGTTCCTAGACCTAAGAACCGCACCATTATTGGAACTAAATGGGTATTCAAGAATAAACAAGATGAAAATGGTGTAGTCATTAGGAACAAGGCAAGACTAGTTGCAAAAGGTTACAACCAAGAAGAAGGTATAGATTTTGAAGAAACTTTTGCTCCAGTAGCTCGAATGGAATCAATCCGGATGCTTCTCGCATATTCTTGTCATAAAGACTTCACTCTTTTTCAAATGGACGTTAAGAGTGCTTTCTTAAATGGGAATATAATGGAAGAAGTGTATGTAGAACAACCATTGGGTTTTGAAATCTTTGATAAGCTAGATCATGTCTACAAACTTCACAAAGCACTTTATGGTCTTAAACAAGCTCCGCGTGCTTGGTACGAAAGGTTAAAGAATTTTCTCTTGAATAGAGAATTCAAAATAGGCAAAATAGACTCAACTCTCTTCACCAAACATTTTGGTGATGATTTGCTAATCATTCAAATCTATGTAGATGACATTATATTTGGAGCTTCCAACAAAAATCTCTGTGATAGTTTTGCTACCCTCATGCAAGATGAATTTGAAATGAGTATGATGGGTGAACTTAAATTCTTCTTAGGACTCCAAATTAAGCAATCTGTAGAAGGTACATTTATTTGCCAAGAGAAATATGTCAAGGAATTACTCAAGAGATTTGGCATGAACTCCTGCAAATCCTCTAGAACTCCTATGAGTACCTCTACTAAACTAGATAAGGATGAAAATGGTAAAGAAGTTGACATTAAGAAGTATCGTGGAATGATTGGATCCCTTCTCTACTTAACCGCTAGCCGACCCGACATTCTATTTAGTGTATGTCTATGCGCTAGATTTCAAGCTGCTCCTAAAGAATCTCACTTAAATGCCGTTAAACAGATATTTAAGTGCTTAAGTGGCTCCATTGACTTAGGTTTGTGGTATCCTAAAGGTGTCTCTTTTGACTTATTAGGATACTCGGATGCGGACTACGCGGGTAGTTTAGTTGATAGAAAAAGCACATCCGGTACGTGTCACTTTCTTCGAGAATCTTAGTTTCATGGTTCTCAAAGAAACAAAACTCAGTAGCCCTTTCAACCGCTGAAAGCGAATATATTGCCGCCGGTAGTTGTTGTGCTCAAATGCTTTGGATGAAGCAAACTTTAGAAGACTACAATCTCACATTCACTGAGATTCCAATCAGATGTGACAATACAAGTGCTATAAATATCTCTAAGAATCCCATTCTTCACTCTATAACAAAGCACGTTGAAATTAGATATCACTTTATAAAAGATCATGTGCAAAGAGGAGATATTATCTTGGAATTTGTTAACTCTAGTGATCAATTAGCAGACATTTTCATCAAACCTTTAGATGAGAAGACCTTTTGTAGAATTAGAATTCGTCTAGGGTTGATTTGATTCAATGATGCTTAGATGCATTATCTCATGATTGCTGCGATCAGTCGACATAATGGGAGATATGTCGACCGGACCATCATACCTGGTAAGGACACAGTCGACACAAGTATTGCTATGTCGACTGGATGATCGCCTCTGTTAAGGAATCAGTCGACATAATGGGAAGTATGTCGACCAGTAAATCGTCTCGGGTAATAGAGAAGTCAACATAACTATAGATATGTCGACTGATGAGTGTCAACTTCAAGTTTTTAAAAGAACCTCGTCGCGCCCTAACCTTCTTTCTCTAAAACCTCTTGCGCGAATTTCCTCCTTCGGCGATTCCAAGCACTCCTCCGACTATTCCAATCTCCTTCTGATTACTCCTCCACCTCATCATTTATCCCTCCTTTGATATACATGGCATCCACTTCCAAACTCCCTATCAAGAGGAAGCGTACCATAAAGTCAAAATCAACCGGTGAAACGTTGATTCCTCCAGCTCCGACAATGGACAAGCATCTCTTCCGAAACTCAGATGCCCAAGATAAGTATTCTCAGATTCTACATGGAAAACCTCTTATCTTAAGTAGAGTATTTCTACCCGATAGGATTACAGGCATAGATATCACTGAGTATTGTGAATATCTAGGATTAAAAACTTTATTTGGACTAAGGAATTCGTATCATAAGGAAGCTATACGGCTTTTTTATGCGAATTTACAATCATTTCCTCACCCGCTCTGTCTCAAGAGTTTTGTCTATGGTAAACCAATTAAGATTACAAATTATTCATCAAACTCATTACTAGGGTGTGAGGTAAATGAGTTTACGGATCGATACTACGAGCAAGGGAAGGAACCCGCTCTAGTTCGATGCTCGGATTATAAGGATTTTCTTAGATTGGTTGCTAAGGATCCAAACAACTTGCCGTACAAACCCAAAGCAAGTGACCTCAACATAACGGCTCGTTTGGTTCATCATATCATTTCCTACAATCTTTTGCCTAAAGACGGGTCTAAAGATCACATTAGCCATATGGAGCTATATGTTCTTTAACCGACGACGCTTCAATGTAGGATTTATCATTATGAGACGTATGATGGATGTGCTGGATAAAGCGTCCAAATCATTACCATTCAATACCTTGCTAATGGAGATTTTTGCTCAACAAGGAGTAGCTTATCCCTCTCCCTCTAATCTAGTCAAAGTCAGGAAACTTGACATATACTCTGATTCGACCCTTGCACGGATGGGTTTAACCAAAAATGACCTTGGAGAATGGCAACACAAGAGACATTTGCCTCGACGACCTTTCACTCCTCCAAGCTCTCCACCCCTAACGGTTGATGAAGCTCATATTCCTCCCGAGGATAGGAGACCTCGAAAAAAACATCGTTCCTCTTCCTCGATTGAGGGGCGTTTAGATACACTTAATGGCCTAATTACGAGCCTCACAACTTCGGTTAATGCTCTGCATAAAAAGGTCGATGGTCTTAGAGGCAAATTGATGCATGGGATGAATATTTTGAAGAGGAAAAAGAACAAGAACAAGAAGACTATGACGAACAAACTCCAGCTCCTCCTAGAGTTCCTGTCCTCTCCTCCCCAGCTCCTGTTGCTGAGCCATTTATCACTCCAACCAGCTCTCCTGCCCTTAAGCGTACGATCTCTCCCGATACAGTGGTGGTTCCATCCGCTGAAGATACTGAGGTTCTTACCTCTCCTTCCATCGTCGATTCCCAGATTATTCCCACTGCAGCTCTAGATATGCCTGGATCTCCTTTGGAATAGACGCTCAGTTCGATGTCTTTCATTAGTTTTTTTTTGTAGAACATCTTTCTATGAACTATTCGCTTTTTTTATAATGACAAAGGGGGAGAAGTATCCATCCTTACTTAGCATTGGATTAATTTAACATGAATGTATATGTATGGGGGAGCATGCATTTACTATGGGGGAGATTTGCAAACTTGTTCAAATTATCCTTCAAATTGATAGTTAATCAATAATGGTTTGTCATCATCAAAAAGGGGGAGATTGTTAGTTTAAAGTTTCTTTTGTTTTTGATTGATGAACATTAATATATTGGAAAATTGATTAACCGTTAAGAGAAGTTAATTTGAATAATGTATATGAAATACCCTCATTGAAGGGTACCTCTTGTGTCTAACAAATCAGTTGAGTTTTGCAGAAATTATTAAGTCTGATACGGGTTATGTCGACCTATCGTTAGTTATGTCGACTAATCCTCTGGCACACGATAAACTTGTGTCGACTGTTTCCCAGTTATGTCGACTAATCTATTGGCAGACGATAAACTTGTGTCGACTGTTTCCCAGTTATGTCGACTAATCTTTTCAGACGATAAACTTGTGTCGACTGTTTCCCAGTTATGTCGACTAATCTTTTGGCAGACGATAAACTTGTGTCGACCTTTTCCAATTATGTCGACCGAAGTTGTTCGAGACAAGAAGCAAAAACGTCGACCACATTTCTACAAGTTCCAGAGGCCATATTTATGTCGACTGCAGCATTATTATGTCGACTGTATAAATGTCCAGAGGCCATATCTATGTCGACTTAAATCACTAAATCTTATGTCGACTTATCAAAAGCTATGTCGACCGAACAAGAGCAGAAAAAGAAGATAACCTCCAACGGCTATTTCAGAATGTGTCTAAACGGCTATATCTATGTCGACTGATCACGTACATAAGTCGACTTATCCAGCCTGAGCAGAACGAAATCTATAAATAGCTGCTGAGCTGTGGATTGAAACAACGATTTTTTCAAAGAGCAAAAAGAAAGCCGAATTGCTGCCAAATTTTAGAGAATCATTTCATTCTCTCAATCTTTGTATTTATATCTTGTATATTCATTTGTTGATTGAGAGACTCGGTTAGTAACCGAAAAATCTTCGTTTAAACTCTGTGAGCGAAATTTGTAAAAGGGGTGACGCCTCTCCTAAAGAAGAGTCGCTGTAAAGGTTTGATTGACACCCGTAAGTCAATCGGAGTGAGCTCAAAGGATTGAGCGGGAAGAATCTTCAAGGAGGTACCTTGGAGCGCGGACGTAGGCAAGGTTGGCCGAACCGCGTTAACAATCCGGTGTCAATCTCTCACTCTCTCTAACTCTATTAAGTTATTTATCTCTAACTCTAGAGTGCTCTAACTAGTGATGAATTTAATAGAGTACAAGGTTGTGATAATGCCCGAGATATTTGGTGATTACTTGAAGTAACACATGAAGGAACTAACCAAGTAAAAGAAAATAAACCAAGTATGCTTGTACATGAGTATGAACTATTTACTATGCATAGCGACGAAACGGTTAGTTCCATGTTCATTTATGGGTGCAAACCCTGAATGAACATTACACCTATATAACAACTAATGGACACCCAATTTAATGCCTAGAGTGTACCTTGCCTTTAGTTTGTGGTCTAGGGCTTTAGGAGTAGGAAACCCAAAAACTAATTATTTGGAACACATAACGAGATTATGAAAAAATGCACCTTAAAAAAGGAAAACACCAAATATCAGAAAGCCTAATACTTCAAAATTTTGACATTTTTTGAATTTTACTATTTATCCAAAAATAGATAGTTCGAGAAATAGTTACCATGAAACCTTAGAATTCAAGAACCCTGAAACCTAGAAACCCGAGAACCCTAGAACCCTAAACCTTACATAGCTTAACCATAGAAACCCTAGAACTTTAGAAACCCAGAAACCCTAAAAACTATAGAAACCCTAGAACCCTAGAACACCAAACCCTACAAACCTTAGAACCCTAGAAACCCTAGAACTTTAGAAGCCTTAGAAACTATAGAAACCCAAGAACCCTAGAAACCTTAGAACTTTATAACCCTAGAACCCTAGAATCCTAGAAACCTTAGAAACCCTAGATACCTTTGAAACACTAGAAACCCTAAATCCCTAGAAACACTACTAGAACACTAAAACTCTACAAAACCAAAAAAACCTCAGAACTCTAGAAACCTTAAACCATAGAACCCTAGAACATTAATGTCTACCAACTTAAAACCCTAGAAACTATAGAACGCTACAACTCTAGAAGCTTAGAAACCCTATAACAATTCATAGAACACTAGAAACCCTAGAATTGTACAAACCCTAAACCCACATAAACACTAATCCAAATTCCTAATGAATAGTAACATCCAGAAAGGTTCAAACTATAAACCGTCAACTTAAATGAACAGTACGCCCATATAACAACTACTTTACACCTAGTTTAACTCTTAGGATTTGCTTTCTGTGTAGTTTGTGGTGTAGGGCTTTAGAATAGTAAACCACAAAATTGATTTTTTGGAACACATATCGAGATAATAAAAAATGCATCTAAAAAAAGGAGACACCAAACACCAAACACAGACAGTTTGGGAAATAATACTCATGGAACACTAGCATCCGAGATCCCTAAAACCCTAGACACCCTAAACACCATAGAACCCTGAACCTTACAAACTTTGGAACCCTAAAAACCCTAGAACCCTAGAACCCTAGAAACTATAGAAACCTTAGATAGCTAGAACATAAGAAACCCTAGAAACATAGAGCCCTAGAAACCCTAAAACCATAGAAATCCTAGAACTCTTGAAACCTGAGAAAACAAAGAAACCTAAAAAACCCTTGAACCTTAAAAAATGCTAAAAACCCTAAAACCCTAGACACCCAAGAACACTAAAACTCTAAAAACCCTAGAAATTAGAAACCTAGAAACCATAGAACCCTTGAAACCCAAAAATCTTAGAAGACTAGGAAACCTTAAACCCTAGAACCCTATAAACCCTAGAACTGTACAATTCCTAAACTCTAAAAATCCTAATGAACAGTTACAATTCCTAATGAACTATAACCTCGAGAAAGGTGCGACTAAACCTGAAAAACTTTATGAAAAGTACACCCATATAAAAACTATTGTACACTCGGTTTAACCTCTTGGTTCACCTTGCCTCTAGTTTGTGTGGTAGGCTTTAGAAGGTAAACTCAAAAACTGTTTTTTGAAATGCATCTTGAGACGATGAAAAAATGCACCCTCAAAAAAAGGGAAATACCAAAACAAGAACCCTAGAACCTTTAAACCTTATAACCCTAGGGCCCTAGAAACCCTAGAACCTTGGAACACTAAAACAATGAAAACACGAGAAACCATAACAACCTAGAACCCTTGAAACCATTAACCCTAGAGGCCTAGAAATCCTAGAGCCCCTAAACCCTAAAACTAAACAAACCCTACACCATACAAAAACTAAAGCCTAAAACCCAAGAACGCTAGAATCCTAGAAACCGTAGAACCCCTAAACCTTAGAATCCTAGAACACTTAACCCTACCAAACTTAAAACCCTAGAATAGGGAATCCAAGAATCCTAGAACACTAGCAACCCAAGAAACCCTAGAACCTAGAACCCTCAACCCTAGAACTCTAAACCGTAGCTTAGAAAAATAGAAACCCTATAACCCTAGAAACACTAAAAACCTTAGAAACTATAGAAACCCTAGAACCTTAAAACCCCTAGAACCCAAGAATCCCTAGAAACCTTAGAATAATAAACCTAGAAATTCTAGGACCCTAAAAATCCTTGAAACCCTAGAAACCTAGAAACCCTAAACTCGAACACTAGAAACCTAGAATCATACAAACCCTAAACCTTAATGAAAGTAACCATACTCCTAATGAACAATAACCTTGTGAAAGGTGCAGACCCTAAACTTGAAACCCTAAATGGATAGTACACCCATATCACAACTACTTTACACCTAGTTTAACGCTAGGGTTCACCTTGCCTCTAGTTTGTGGGGTAGAACTTTAGAAGAGTATTTCATAAAACCATTTTTTTTGAACGTATATCGCGGCAATATAAAAACACACCCTAAAAAAAGGAAAATACCAAAAAGCATAAAGGGTAACATTTTACTATTGATCCAAAAATAGAGAGTTTGGGGAATATTAACCCTAGAACTATAGAATCCAAGAACCTTAGAACCCTGGAACCCTAAAAACTATAGAAACCCTACAGCGCTAGAACCCTGCAACCCTAGAATGCTAGAACCCTAGAAACCCTGAACCTTAGAACCCAGAACCCTAAAATCCCTTGAAACCCAAGAACCCTAAAAAAAGGGAAACACCCGTGAAAATTTAATTCTTTTTTGTCATTTTACAATTTTTACGAAAAACATATAGTTCAAGGAATAGTAACCCTAGAACCCTAGAATCAAAAAACCGTAAAAAAGGGAAACACCCTCGAAAATTTAGTTCTTTTTTGTCATTTTAAAATTTATTAAAAAAATAAACTATTCAGGGAATAGTAACCCTAGAACCTAAGAATCCAATAGCCGTAGATTCCTAGAAACCTTAAAAGCCTAGAAACCCTTGAACCCTAGAACTCTAGAACCTTCAAACCTGGAAACTATAGAAACCCTAGAACCCTAGAAACCCTACAAAACCTTAGAAGCCCTAGAAACCCTAGAACCCTAAATCACTATAACTCTAAAAAGCCTTAAAACCATAGAAACCTTGACAAGCTTCAAGAGTGGGAAGAGGAATAAAAGGGGCTTCGGGTGGAAAAGGAGGGAAGAAATGGCCGGAAATGGGTGATATTAAGAAATGGAGTTCTCGGGTTGCATATTGAGTTTACAACCGATATTTAGAGGGGTTGTTTGTGAATGAGAGAAGAGCTTAGCCTCAAAAAATGAGGGTAAATGCTTTGGGAAATCGGAAGTTGTGCAGAGGGGAATATCGGGTTTCAAAAGGATGGTTATCGGAGAACCAATGGGGGTTGGTCGGAAAATGTAAAGTCACCGGAGATGGAGATGAGCTAATGTGGATTTCACGCTTACCCTAAGACCACTAGAGAGTGGCTGAAGACGTGTAGCATGGCCTAGCCTACCCTAGCTCGGAAGGGAAGCCAAAACCTTAGAAAACCTCTCGGATGTTGCCAGATATTACTCACCGGAGAGCCGAGTCTTGGTTGCCGGAAAAACCATAGCCAAGGAGAAAATGCAAAGCACTTTTGTATTGAAACTTCAACTGAGTACAATGCTCGGTCATGAGGGAGTTTTAATGTCCTTCACATGAGGGAGATGGCACCTTGATCGGATGGATACCATGGCTTTACCCGATTTGGTGCATGCACAAAAAGAGAGGTGGAAAGGATCAAGAAAGAGTGGTCCCCAAAATTGGTTCCCCCTCCAACCGGCTGCCATCCAAAGACCCTCACAAACAAAAACCCATGCAAAAGAGAAAACTGTAACAACCCTCATTTTTATTTTAGAATTTGTGACCTTAAGATTGAAGTGTTAAAGATTCTTTTTATTGGATGAATGTTGGTTAAATTTTGAGGTATTATGGTATTGTGGATACTAGTGAATTAGTAGGTCGAAGGTGGTGAAGAAAATAATAAAGTTATTCAGAAAGGTTGGAAAATTAGAAACACGTGAATTGGTTACGATTATGAATAATTAGAATAAGAATACTCTGTTTGGGGTGTATTACACCGTGCACCGGCCAAGTGTTTGGGTTTGATTGGTGTTTGTTTGAAGTCCATTGTTTGATGGTTGCTAGGTTTAAGTAAAGTAATGAAGTAAGTTGGGTTAAATATACTAAAGGACTACCTTCAAGTAAGTTTTGGTCGACCCCAGAATTTAGGAATGGTCGACACAATTGGAACTTTTGGTCAACCCCAGGATCAAAGATGGGTCAACACAATGAATAGTTTTGGTCGACCCCAGGATTGAAGAGGGGTCGACACAATTACCCCAGGATTTAGGAGGGGTCAACACAACTGAATACTTTAGGTCGACCCCAGGATTTAAGAGGGGTCGACACAAGCCACTCTCGGGAACACTTTCGGTCGACCCCAGGACCGAGCAGGAAATCTTTTGGTCGACACAATTGGACAAGCGGTCGACACATTCCCGATCTGAGTTGAAAAGTCAGCCAAAACGTGGAGAATCCTACTTGATGGATATAAAAGAAAGATTGATTTTGTTTAATTAAGAGATAAGAAGGCATGGTCTGCCATTTCCATCCCATCACAATTTCTTTTCCCTATCCTCTCTGAAGTTCTCACGTTGATCTAGAGAAGAGTAAGGTTGAGAAAGAAACGAGTTATCGTGAGAGAAAAGAGTGAGAAAGTAAAGTGAAGTGGAAAACTCTAAAGCTCTCATGGAAACTGAGGTTCAAGGTAATTATTCTATCCTCTGAGTTTTTTTTAGATTCAGTGAGGATAATATGATAGTATTGTTTGAATTGGTAGATAAAAACGAGTGATTTCATGTTAAGAGATAAGAAAAGAGTTAAGCATGAACAAAGTTAAAATTTTGGAGATTCAGTCGATAAGTATTATGAATTAGAGTTTATATCCTTCATAAGAGTTAGGGTAAACTCTTAGAGTGATTTATAGCCATTAGAATCACTTGATTTGAAGCTATGTAGAAAATGTTATGGATGTCGCAAGTCACCGTACAAAACTGGGAAGAGCTACGGTCGACCCCTTATAGTTTGGGTCTACCGATTCTCAAATTTAAAAAGGGCACGCTGTAACAACCCTCATTTTTATTGTAGAATTTGTGACCTTAAGATTTAAGTGTTAAAGATTCTTTTTATTGGAAGTAAGTTGGGTTAAATATACTAAAGGACTACCTTCAAGTAAGTTTCGGTCGCCCCAGAAATTAGGAAGGGTCGACACAATTGGAACTTTCGGTCGACCCCAGGATCGAAGAGGGGTCGACACAATGAATAGTTTTGGTCGACCCCAGGATTGAAGAGGGGTCGACACAATTATGTACTTTAGGTCGACCCTAGGATTTAGGAGGGATCGACACAAAGAGGGGTCAACACAAGCCACTCTCGGGAACACTTTTGGTCGACCCCAGGACCGAGCGGTCGACATAAGTCGCTCTCGGAAAACACTTTTGGTCGACACACTCATACATGCCGTTGAAAAGTCAGCCAAAATGTGAGGAAATCTGATTGATGGACGCAAAGGAAAGGTTGATTTTGTTTAATTAAGAGATAAAAAGGCATGGTCTACCATTTCCTTACCAACATGACCTCTTCTCCCTATCTATTTACTCAGAGTTCTCACGTCTTGATAAGAGAAAAAGAGTGAGAAAGTAAGTTATCTTAGAGGAGAGGAGGAAAACTCTGAAGTTTTCGTGAAAGCTGAAGTTCAAGGTATTATTCTATCCTCTGAGTTTCTTTTAAGTTCAATAAGGATAATATGATGGTATTGGTTGAATTGATGAATAAACATGAAGGATTTCGTGTAGATTGTTAGAAAATCAGTTGATTATGTGCAAGATTAGGGTTTTTGAGATTCGGTTAAATTGTAGCACGAATTTGAGTTTATGTCCTTCATAAGAGTTAAATTAGACTCTTAGAGTGATCTATAGTTATTTTAATCACTCAATTTGAAGTTATGTATGAAAAGTTATGGACGTCGTAAGTTAGTGTATGGAAACTAGGGAGATTTTGGGTCGACCCCTTGTAGTTTGGGTTGACCGATTCTCGATTTAAAAATGCGACGTCTCTATTTTTTCAACATGGGTCGACCCCTAATAAGTTGGGTCGACCGGTCCATGATTTCCAGAGAAGTATGCTCACTAATATGTCCTGATACTTAATGTTGCGTTAGTTTTCTGAAATTGGTGTCTTCTAAGAAGTTATAGTAGACTCTTTAAGGAATAATTTGACACCTGTAGCATCATGAATGGATCAATATAGAGGAAGTTATGAATTTTGGAAGTTATAGTGAAAATAGTTACTTATGGTATAAAAACTTATTTGAATGGATTGGCAATATAGGTTCTCAAGCTTCTAGTGTACATTGCCAAGTTGAAACAAAGGACATCAGAAATCAAAGTAAGTATGTGTTGTATGCGTTTGACCTATTAGAGGTCTACATTGCAAAGGTTATGTATTTTTATGATTTTTGATTGATCATAGACTGGTTGGGGTGTAATGCACAATACACTGACCTCAAGTCATTTGAGGATTGTTTGTGTGCCTTGTATTAATTGATTGATAGGTTTCTATGAGATTTCTTTATTGACATGTTATGGACATAATACATCATGTTTTCTACGAATGACAACGAAAATGAATTTCCATGCATGAAAACTACGAATTATAATAAGTGAGTCGTAGGGGGATGGTGGATTGGGTGTTAGGTTGCCCATGGGGGTATTTGATGCTTACATTCATCCCCGCAATATCTCTAATTCGATGAAGACATCTACGATACAGGATAATAAAGATGCCCTCGGCAATGGCTATGGGTTCATGTTACCGTGAGCCCAATGGGGTTGTGCGGTAGGTTGTTATATCTCATAATGATATAAATTATGTAAAGGAGAATAAAGACGCCATCGACAATGGCTATGGGTTCATGTTACCGTGAGCCCAATGGGGTTGTGAGGTAGGTTGTTATATCTCCTAATGATATAAGTTATGTAAAGGAGAATAAAGACGCCCTCGGCAATGGCTATGGGTCCATGTTACCGTGAGCCCAATGGGGTTGTACGGTAGGTTGTTATATCTCCTAATGATATAAACGATTTGTAAACCCAAAAGAGAAATCAAGTTTTGTGGATGGTCATCATATGGGGGGCGGATCCACACCACGAAAATGAAATAATCGGCATTGTTTTAAATCATATCATGCATTACATCATTCATGTTTTATTTGCACTACTTACTGAACTTTAAGCCATTAGTTAGACTTTACAATGTAGGTGACGAAGCTCGGCATGAGGAATTTAGTCCTCATCACGTGCCATGACAAGTGGATGAAGCTGTTTTGGAGCGGGCTGTTTACGAAACCAAGCGACGACCCGTGGGGAAAGAAAAAGAAAATGGTTTTAATGTATTTGATGTTTTATCGCAAAACTAATTATACGCTTTATGATATTTTGAATTATTTGATGAAATTGAGGTTTACACGTGTATGGGTTCATTAATTCAATGTTTAAAGTATTACGCTTCCACTAAGTTTTCAAGTCAAATATTTCAAGTGTATTTACAAAAAAAAAAAAAAAAAAACAGGGTGTTACACAAGCTCTCTGTTTTGTTGACATGGGTCGACCCCTTATAGTTTGGGTCGACCGATTCTCAAATTTAAAAAGGCAAGCTCTCTGTTTGGTCAACATGGGTCGACCCCTTACAGTTTGGGTCGACCCAATCGGGGTTCAAATAGTGAATTCCCTCTGTTTTTTCCACATAAGTCGACATGCGTTAGTTTTCTGAATTTGGTGTCTTCTAAGAAGTTATAGAAGACTCCTTAAGGAACAATTTGACACCTTAATAATCAGGAATGGATCATTAACGAGGAAGTTATAGTCATTTGAAGTTGGAATAGAAAGTTAAGACTTTATGCAAATTCTGATCCGTATATGATTTATATATTTAGGTCATTTATTGGATTAAAAAGGGGCTCAAGTGGATTGATTCAAGAAAGCAGCTAAGGTAAGTTTGCATTAAGATGGTTTGGCCCTTAAGTGGGACTACATTGCAAAGATTAGGATTATGTTTGATGTGTGTTGCATGTTTGTTTTCATGATATGTTTGGTGATGTATGCTTATTTTCATGTTATGTGATGTGATTTAAGTGATGTTTTTCATAGTCACATGGTCATGCATCATAGTTTTACAAAATGTCTACGAACTATTTTCATGCATGGTTTTACAATGTAGTTGGAGGTAAACGAGGTATAATTTGTGGTATGGGACGCTAATTATATTTCGTCTCCGGTGAATTAAGAACTTGAATATAAGAAACAGTAAAGTAAATGGTTATTACAGGCCTGAGCACTCCAAGTAGTAAGTAACTGGGCCCAGGCCCAAGATCAGTAGAAGTTGAAATAGGTGGACAAAGTGTTCTTGAGATCCTATAATATTTCCAAAGATAAAGAAGATATGAAACCTAAGAAACGTGAATGGAAATGTGCATTGTTTTAACAGCATAGCATATCATGCATTGCATTTTATAGTTATGCTTCTTACTGAGCTTTAGGCACATAGTTTAGGCTTTGCAATGTAGGAAATGTAATGGAGGAAAGGGTGCAAGTGACTGATGAAGGAGTTAGAGCAGAAGAGTGTCCAAATTATACAATTTATTGAGCGATGACCGACGGGGAGTGATGTATGACACACACAGTTAGAATATAAAATGTTTTGAATGTTTTGAATGTTTTGAAGAAGTAATTAAGATGTATACCCTTATTTTGGTGTGATAGATTACCAATGTTTTGAAAATGAATGTATTTTAAGTTAAAGTAATTGTCTTCCGCTGTATGTTTTAAGTTATTAAATGTTTATAGATTTTCATTAAGGGTGGAATTTAAATGTATGTTTTTATTATTCGACGGTTTTCCTTGTAAACTGTTTATGAACTAAAGATAGTTTTTTTAGAAATTAAAGTAACAAGTTTTACGAGTTTTCCACCTAAGTAAGTAAGTAAGTAAGTAAGTAAGTAAGTAAGTAAGAAACCATGTAACAGACCGGTTCTCGGGCTGCCACTGAGCAAGTAAGAAAGTAAAGTAAAGTAAAGTAAGTGAGAAGAGCAGCAGGCGGCGTCCCGGGAATCGGGTCGTTACAACCCACTATAAAACTCATACCAAACCCATAGAAACCCATGACTTACCCATGGAAACCCATGGGAAACCCATTTTGCAAACTCTAACCCTAAAAGTAAGTTGGTAAAGCTGAAACAAACACATTCAAAAGGCTAAGAGTAAGACCTTCTTATCCATTGGAATTGGGCTTGGACCAATGTCTTGAGGCATATGGACTTCAAAAAGAGGAAAGTGTTCTTCTGGGGTAAGGCTGTTCTTGGACATAGGCTCTCAGTGATTCCATCGTTTCACGGAGCAAACAATGTCCAATGTTAATGTTCTACCACTCTCTGAAAACCTTGAGAGGTTGGCTACATTTTGTATGAAAACTTTGTCTTTATTAGAGGCCAGGCCTATTGTCAAATTGGTAGTGCAAGCTTTGGAGGTCCAATTGTGCTATAGTCCCCTTTACAAATTGGCGGGTAAGGTAGGCCTATAGTCTCCATGATTTGTTGCTTGGACCACTAGCATGGGGGCTTCGACTCCTTCCATCAAACCTCCATTGCCTCCCGAGCTAGCTCTCCAAATGAAGAGTTGATTGGGCTTCTCCTTATCTTTCAATGTTGAGTCCATTATGCTGAATCCTTGCAAGACATCACCTACAAAAAGAGCACACTTGTTAGAAAATTGCTTGGCGCGTGCTCGGGTCATGACTCCTTATGGCTCGGCTCCTTTAATTGGATCCCATGGCATGTCAAACCTAGAACCCTTGAAACCTTAGAATTCTAGAAACCCTAGAACACCTAAACTGTAGAAACCTTGAAACCCTATAACCGTAGAGTCAGTAAACCCTAAAAACCCTAATGAACAACAACCCGAATTCCTAATGAATAGTTAACTCAAGAAATGTACAAACCCTAAAGCCAAAACCCTAAATGAACAGTATACCCATATAATAACTAATGTACATCCAGTTTAACCCCTAGGGTTCACTTTCCCTCTAATTTTTTGGGTAGGGCTTTAGTAGAGATGTAAAAATGCACCCTAAAAAAAGGAAAACACCAAAAACCACACAGCCTAACGGGACAAAAATTTAATTCTTTTTTTGGCATTTTACAATTTATTAAAAAAAATAGAAAGTTTTGGGAATATTAACCCTAAAACACTAGAATCCAAGAACCTTAGACCCCTAGAAACCCTAGAAATCCCCAAACCCTAGAAACCCTGGAATCCTAGAACCCTAAACCCAAAAAACCTTAAAATCCTAGAACCCTATAACCCTAAAATCCCAGAAACTATTGAAACCCTAGAACTCTAGAACCCTAGAAACACTAGAACCCTAGAACCCTAAAACCCTAGAACCTTAGAAACCTTACAAAACCTTAGAAACCATAGAACCCTAGAAACCCTAGAACCCTAAATCGCTGAAACTCTAAAAACCCTAGAACCCTAAATGGCTAAAACTCTAAAAACCTTAGAAACCATAGAAACTAAGAAACCTTTAAAACCCTAAAACCCTATAGGCCTAGAAACCCCAAAGCCTAAAAACTTTAATGAACAATTACTCGATATCCTAATGAATAGTAACTTAGAGAAATGTGTAAACCCTAAATAAACAATACACTCTAATAAACTATTGTACACCCAGTTTAACCCCTAATGTTTACCTTTCCTCAAGTTTATAGGATAGGCTTTTAGAATAATAAACCCAAAAACTATTTTTTAAGAATGTATATCGAGACGGTTAATAAACAAACCATCGAAAAAAAGGAAAACACCCAATACCAAAAGCCTAACACGCTAAAATTTTTACCTTTCTTTTACATATTACTATTTATCCAAAAATAGACAGTTCATGGAATAGTAACCATAGAACCATAAAAAACCAAGAATCTTAGTACCCTGACCTTAGAAACCGTAGAATGAACCCTGAACCCTACAAACCCTAGAATTCTAAAAACCTATGAAACTATAGAAACCTTAGAACCTTGGAAGAACCTTAAAAAACCTAGAACCCTAGAAACCCTAGAACTCTAGAAACCCTAGAACACTGAAACTCTAAATACCCTAGAAACATTAGAAACCTAGAACCATAGGAAACCTTAGAACATTAGAACCATAGAAACATAGAAGCCTAGAAACACTAAAAGCCTCAAACCCTAGAACCCCGGAAACCCTAGAACCATATCAACCCTAAACCCTAAATACCCTAATGAACAATAACCTCGAAAAAGGTGCATACCTGAAACCTAAAACCCTAATGAACAGTACACCCATATTACATGACACGCTTCAAGGATGGGAAAAGGAGAGAAAGGGACTCGGGTGAAAAGAAAGGAAAACAAATAGACCGAAAAATGGGTGATATTGAAAAAGGAGGTTCTCGAGTTACATACAGAGTTTGTAACCGAGATTTGGAGGGATGATTTGTGGATGAGGGAGGAGCTTAACCTCCAAAAATTAGGGTGAAATCTTCAGGGAAACGGAAGATACCTAGAGGGAATTATCGGATGCCAAAAAGGTGGTTATCGGAGGGGAAATAGGGATGGCCGAAAAATGTGAGTTACCGGAGGGGTGGAGATGAGCTATGGGAATTACACGCTTACCCTAGGACCACGGGGATGTGGTTGAAGTCATGTAGCAAGACCTAGCTTTCCCTAGCTCAGAAGGGAAGCCAAAACCTAGGAGAACCTCTCAGAAGTCGCCGGATATTACACACCGGAGAGCAGAGTCTTGGTTGCCGAAAAATCCACAGCCAAGGAGAGAAAATGCAAAGCACTTTTTTTGTATTCAAATTCAACTAACTCTCAGCCTCGGTGAAGTTTTAATCCCCAACACATGAGAGAAGAGAGTTCTAATCGGATGGCATACACTTGACTTACCCGATTTGATGTGGCACAAAAGAGAAAGGGGAAAGGACCACCCAAACATTACCGGAAAAGGGGAACCAAAAAGGGAGCCCTTCTTGGCCAAAAAGGAAACCCACTCCAAACCCATGCATTACCCATACAAAACCCATGCAAAAGATAAAACCCACACCACACCCATGGAAACCCATTTTGCAAACCCTAACCCTAAAACTAAGTTGGTAAAGCTGAAACAAACACATTCAAAAGGCTGAGATTTAGACGTCCTTATCCCTTGGAATTGAGCTTGGACCAATGTCTTGAGGCTTGTGGACTTCAAAAGAGGAAAGTATTCTTCCGGGTAGCTTTCTGGCACTAGACTCTCTATAATGGCTTTGTTTGACTAAGAAAGCGGAGTCCAATTTTAATGATCGACCCCTCTATGGAAAGCTTGTGAAGTTGGCTACATTTCTGCAGAAGACGTCATTTTGCTTTAAGGCTGGGAAGATCTTCAAAAAGGCCCAAACAGCTTTGGAGGTCCAACTAAGCCGAATCCAAAACGTGGTCCCCATGCTTGGATGCTTTGACAACTAGCATGTGGTCCCTTCTCCACCAAAAGGCAGCCAAGTTGGCGCCTAAATGGGCCTTACATGGCCATGCACAAAAGTTCAAATATAAATACTAAGTTTGTTTGCAAAAATTAAACCTAAAGCTAAGTGTTACATCTTGTATTTCAAAGGGAACATGCTCCCTCCTTCATGGGCCACTTGGGTCATGGCTCGACTTCAAAAGGGAAGGATTGGGCTGCTCCATATCCACCTTGGTTGTCCTCTAATTTCTCATTTCCTTCAAATGGTTCTTGGGCCAAGGTTGAAATCTCCAAAGAAATAGGAAGCTACAAAATTAGCAAACACATTAGATAAAAATTTGTAACATGACAATTTTCGGGTCACCCATATCATGTCATTACATCTATTGTACGTTTAATTTAACCCCTGGGATTCACCTTGCCTCTTGTTTGTGGGGTAGGCCTTTACAATAGTAAACCAAAATTTTGATTGTTTTGGAACAGATATCGAGATGATGAAAAAATGCACCCTTGAAAAAAAAAGAAAACATAAAGCTTATAAACCCTAGAACCCTAGAAAGCCTAACGCGCCAAAAATTTGACACTTTTTTGGTATTTTACTATACTTCCAAAAATAGAAATTTGACACTGTTTTGGTATTTTACAATACATCCAAAAAAGGAAACATAAAGAACCTTCAAACCCTAAACATCCTAAAAACCCACAGAACCTAGAACCCTGAACCCTACAAATTGTAGAATTCCAGAAACCCTAGAACCCTAGAACACTAAAACTCTAAAAACC
This sequence comes from Begonia fuchsioides, assembly GCA_003255005.1. NCBI lineage: Eukaryota > Viridiplantae > Streptophyta > Magnoliopsida > Cucurbitales > Begoniaceae > Begonia > Begonia fuchsioides. The sequence goes on along the minus strand of QAOC01037391.1, from coordinate 192,719 downwards.
CTAGAAACATAGAAGCCTATAAACTCTAGAACCCTATCAGCCTACAAATCCGACAAACCCTAGAAACCATAGAACCCTAAAACAATAAAACTCTTAGAACCCTGCAACCACAAAAACCTAAAACCCTCAAAACCCTGGAACCCTAGGAGCCTAGGACCCTAGAACCCAAGAAACCTAGAATCCTTGAAACCCTAGAACCCTAGAAACCATAGAAACCCTAGAACCTTAGAAACCCTAGAACCCTAAAAATCATAGAACTCTAAATGTAACGTCTCGTCTTTCTTTACACTTGTTTTTTTCCTAAATGTTTTATTTTAACAAAAATGTGTCAATTAATTCATTGACGTTAAAATACAGCAAAAAACTTTATTAAAGGCAAACTCATTTAAATTATAAAACCAACTCACAATTTACATTTCATGTTAACAAAACATAAGGTTTACAAACCATTAAAAACACTTATTTTACAAAATATGTTTTTTTTCATACCAAAACACATTCTTAAAAGCAACTTTCAAAACACATATAAGTTCATTTTACATGCCACACCACAGCATTTGCACCAGACATACTCCCTCCACTGCATCAATCTAGGAACCAAGAGTAAACTTCTCACTTTCAATGTCATCACCTACATTACAAAGCTTAATCTAATGAGCTTAAGATTCAATAAGTAACATACAGTGTCCTAAACATGAACTACATGACTTGTAACACATCGTACAGAGATGAAAGGCATCATATGGTCCAGGACAACCAAATTAATGGCAACCGTATAGTCCGCAGTATAGGACAACCAAGTTCAATCCCACCAAGAACATTAGATAATTAGGTACATTATGCATTAAATATTGAAAGTATGATGAAATTGAGGATAAGCACCATATGGCCTCCCTCGAGGCAGCTTTACTCAATTTCACCTTCAATGCCCAGTTGGGTTACATCATATAAACCATGCATGTAAAACATTTTTCTACTTCTATGAAAACATGATGCATGAATATAGTGACATACGATTTTAGCATACCCTCAAGTAATGACATTAAATTCCAATACAATATATCAAACAATCAATCAATAACAAACATGCACACAAACAATCCTCAAATACCTTGAGGTCGGTGTATTGTGCGTTACACCCAAACAGTCTAGTATAACTAACTATAAGAATTCATATAAATCCTCAAGAGCTACTCTTTGTAATGTAGACCCATTTCTAGGATAAAGACAAGCAATGTTGACTTACCTTAGGTCCTTAGCTTAAACTTGGTCACTTGATAGCTTAATTTCTTCCACTTGATTACTTGGTAACTCTAATACCATAAAAGAAACTCAGATGATGAATCTCGGAAATGCCCTATTTTTTGTAGCAACTTCAAACCTCTGTAACTTGAGCTACACTAATCAATTTAAAGTGATTCAAGTGTCACAATCATCCTTAATATGTCTACTGTAAATCATCTGAAGAAGTCGAAGTTAATTGACAATTGAAGACCACTTAAAAATTCAAATTCCAAAACAGCACATAATTGTCCGAAATTTTGCATAACTTGACATACATGCATATCATGCAGAATCAACCACTGAAGGCTAATACATCAACTTAAATATCATTTTAGGGTGAGATAAGATACCATAGAACATAGAACTTCAAATCATAAATCTCTTGGTCGTGGGTTTCTCCTCTCCTTTCTTTCCTTGCTTTTAGGGTGGACTAACTTCACTGTAGGTGCACAAAACTCTTTTCTTCCTTAACTTCTAACCAAAACTTCACCACAACTCTCAAATATGGAGAAAATACAAAGAGAGAGAGAGAGAGAAAGAGTATTTTCGTAGCTCAAAGATGGCTGAAGATGAAGTTTAGCTAGGGTTAAAATGAAAAGGTAAATTATGCAAGATGGAGGTGGAAAGTAAGCACGAGGGGTCGTCAATCCATTCCACCCTTTCTAAGCCGCTCCACAAAGTCATCAATCATCTTAATATAACTTTAATAATATTAATTTGATTTATCCCAATTTTCCATAAAACTTTTGGCTCCTCTTTAATTATCTTTGAGGATCGGTCGATCGGTCCGATAAAGTGTCGATTGCAATTTGGGTAGAACACATTAAAGTGTCAACCTCTAAATAATGTGTCAACCTTTACTTCCTTTAAGGGTCAATCGATCATCACAAGTGTCAACCAATCCGTCCAATAATCTAACATTCACTTTTCTATTTCACTCGCAACCTTTACCTACCCTTAACCGACTTCCAAAAATTAACATATCCATAATTTGAAACATCATTATTAACCAACTTTAAACAATCCAACATTAACTTTAACAAACTTTAATAACAAAATGTTTTGTACCCAAAACAACATAAGTAATGTACATTGGTAATTTACTTATGACATGTTTAAAAAAGTGCAGGTGCTACACTAAAAAACTGTAGAACTATGGAAATCCTAGAAACCCTAGAACACTGAAATCCTAAAAACCCTAGAACCCATAAAAACCTAGAATTCTAGAAGCTCTAGAACACTAAAAGCCTAGAAATCCTAGAAACCTTAAACCCTAGAACCGTACAAACCCTAAACTCTAAAAACCCTAGTGAACAGTAACCCAAATTCCTCGTATACAGTAACCTCGAGAAAGGTGCAAGCCTATAGCTAAAACCCTAAATGAACAGTATACCCATATAAGAACTACTATATACCAAAATTAACATCTAGGGTTTACCTTGCCTCTAATTTGTATGGTATGACATTAGAATAGTAAACCAAAAACCTCATTTTTGGGTACGCATCTTGAGATGATGAAAAAATGCACAATAAAAAGGGAAACACCAAAAACTAGAAAACCTAACGCGCCAAAAATTTGACACTTTTTTCAAATTTTACTATTCATCAAAAAACATATAGTTCAATAAATAGTAACATAGAATTCTAGAATCCAAGAACCCTAGAACCAAAAAACTGAACCCTTCAAATCTTAGAACCCAACCCTAAAAACCTAAGTAACCCCATACACTTTAAAAACCTTATAACCCTATAACCCTACAAACCTGGAACACTAGTACCTCAAAACCCTAAAACCAAAGAAACCCTAGAACCCTAGACCACAAAAACTCAAAAAACCATAAAACCCTAGAAACCTAAAACCCTAGAAACCTAGAACCCTAGAAACTCTAGAACTCTAGAAACCCTAGAAACCTAGAAACCCTAGAACCATAGAAACCGTAGAACCCTATACCACTAAAAATATAAAATCCCTAGAAACCTAGAACCCTAGAAACCCTAGAACAATAGAACCCTAGAAGCCTAGAAATCTTAGAAATCTTAAACTCTAGAGCCCTAGGAACCCTAGAACTGTACAAACCTGAAACCCTAAAAATCCTAATAAAAAGTAACTCGAACACCTAATGAACAGTAACCTCGAGAAAGATGTAAACCCTAAACCTGAAACTCTAAATGAACAATACACCCATATAACAACTACTGTACACCTAGCTTTACCCCTAAGGTTAACCTTGCCTCTTGTTTATGGGGTATGGCTTCAGATTAGTAAACCCAAAAACTTATTTTTGGAACACATAACGAGACGATGAAAAAATGTACCTTAAAAAAAAGGGAAACACCAAAACCAAAAAGCCTAACGCGTCAAAAATTTGCCGCTTTTTTGCATTTTAGTATTAATCCAAAAATAGATAGTTGAGGGAATAGTAATAATGGAACCCTAGAATCCAAGAATCCTAGAACCCTAGAAACTCTAGAATCCTAGAACCCTGATTCTTATAAACCTTAGAACCATAGAATCCATAAAACCTTAGAATCCTAGAACCCTGATTCTTACAAACCTTAGAACCATAGAAACCTTAGAACCTTAGAAGCCTAGAACCCTAGAAAAGCTAGAACCCGAACCCTAGAATCCTAGAAACCTTAGAAACCCTAGAACCCTAAAAATCCTAAAAACCTATAACCCTAGAAACCATAGAACCCTAGAACCCTAGAAGCCTAGAAACCCTAAAAACGTTAAACCCTAAAAACCTTGAAACCCTATATCCGTACAAATCCTAAACCCTAAAAACGTAATGAACAATAACTAAAATTCCTATAAAATAGTAACCTCGAGAAAGGTGCAAACCCTAAACTTGAAACCCTAAATGAACAGTACACACATATAACAACAACTTTACATCAAATTTAACCCCTAGGGTTTGCCTTGCGTAGTTTGTGGGGTAGGGCTTTAGAAGAGTATAGAAAAAAACTAAATTTTTGGAACTCATATCGAGACGATGTAAACATGCACCTTTAAAAAAAGGGAACACCAAAAACCAGAAAGCCAAATGCGCCAAAAATTTGACCATTTTTTGAATTTTCATATTCATCTAAAACAATACTATTCAGGGAATAGTAACCTTAGAACCCTAGAATCCAACAACCATCGAAACCTCTAAACCCTAGAAACCCAAAAATCCTGAACCCTACAAACCTTAGAACCCTAGAAACTATAGAAACCTTAGAACCATAGAAACCCTAGAACCCTACAACCCTAGAGACCCAAGAACCCTTGAACACTAAACGCTAAAAACCCTAGAATTGTAGAAACCTAGAACCATAGTTTGTGGGTTAGGGCTTTTGTAGCTTAAACTCAAAAAAATAATTTTTTAGAAGTCATATTCGAGATGATGTAAAATCGAACCCTAAAAAAAGAGGAACACCAAAAACGAGAAAGAACAGCGCGACGAAAATTTAACCTTTTTTTAGAATTTTACTATTAATCTAAAAATAGACATTTCATTGAATAGTAACCCTAGAATCCTAGAAACCCTAAAACCATAGAACCATGAACCCTAAAAACCCTAGAACCCTAGAAACAATAGAAACCGTACAACCCTAAAACCCTAAAAACCCTAGAATCTTAGAACCCTAGAAACTATATAAACCCTATGACCTTAGAACCTTGGAAATTTAGAAACCCTAGAACATTAGAAACCCTAGAAACCTGAGAAACCTTAGAAACCCTAAAACCCTAGAAACCTGAGAAACCTTAGAAACCCTAAAACCCTAGAAACCCTAGAAGTCGTAGAATCCTTGAACACTAAACTCTAAAAACCCTAGAAATTCTAGAAACCTAGAACCCTAGTTTGTGGTGTAGGGCTTTAGAATATAAAATCTAAAACCTGGAATTCAAGAACCCTAGAACCCAAGAAACCCCAGAACCCTAGAAACTCTAGAACCCAAGAACCATAAACCTACAAACCTTAGCATCCTAGAAACCCTAGAACCCTAGAAACTATAGAAACCCTATAACCCTAGAATTCTAGAACCCTAGAAATCCTAGAATCTTAGAACTCTAGAAACACTAAGAACCTTAGAAACCCTATAAACCTTAGAAACCCTAGAACCCTTGAAAACCTAGAACCGTACAAACCTAAACCCTAACAACTCTAATGAACAGTAACACAAATTCTTAATGAACCGTACAAACCTACACAAACCTTGGGGAATAGTAACCCAAAAGCCCCAGACCTCTAGCTTATGCTGACCCTTTTTTGCATTTGCACCCTAAAAAAAGTGAAACACAAAAAACATAAAGCCTAATGCGCCAAATATTTGACCTTTTTTTTTGCTTTTACTATTAATCCAAAAACAGACAGTTCGGGGAATAATAAAAACAGAATCCTATATTCCAAGACCCTAGAATACCAAAAACCCTAAAAATGTATAGAGTTTCTAAAAAAGCTAATTCTATGGAATACTACAAGCATGATGGTTTTCTTTTGAAGAAAGATAAATATGTGTTACAAGTTATTCGATTAAAGAACTTTTAGTAAGAAAAACCCATGGAGGTCTTATGAGGCATTTTGGGATAGCAAAAACCTTAGGTGTCATCTAGAGCACTTTTATTGGCTTCATCTTAAAAAGAATGTCGAAAGGATTTGCAAAAGCTATGTGACGTGTAAAAACCAAAGTCTAGAATCCATCCAGATGCCTTATACATGCCACTACTTATCCATGACGCTCATTCACTAGATATTTCCATGAATTTTGTTTTAAATTTTTCTTAGAGTAAGAGAGTTATTTATTCAATTTTGCTATGGTGGATAAAGTTTTCAAAATTTCACATTTTATTCCATGTCACAAATCTAATGATGTGTTCGATGTTGCTAATTTGTTCTTTTGAGAAATTGTAAGGATGCATGGGATTCCAAAGACCATAGTATTTGATAGAGATGCAAGGTTTTAAAGTTATTTTTGGAAAATATTTTTGGGTTAATTAAGTACCAAACTTCTATTCTCCACCACCTTTCACCCATAATCTGATGGAAAAACAGAAGTTGTCAATGTGACCTTATCAACATTAATACGATCTATTGCAAAGAAAATTATTAAGAGTTGGGAAGAGTATCTACCCCATGCTGAATTTGCTTATAATCTCTCTTTTCATATATCTAATAAGTTTTCACCTTTTGAAATCATATATGATTTTAATCCACCGACTCCTTTAGAATTATCTTCTTTACCGGTTTTCCAACGCATGTGTTTAGATGGCAACAAGAAAGCCGAACTTGTTAAGAGACATTATGAAACTATAAGGTAAAATATTGAGAAGCAAACTAAACAAAATGTGAAGGAACGATTGGGTGTGGTTGCATCTGCACAAGGAACGATTTCCAATAGAAAGAAAATCTAAATTACTACCACATGAGATAGCCCCTTTCAAACTCTGGAGCACGTCAATGAAAATGCTTACGATTTTGATCTCCAAGGTTTGTGTAATGTTAGCGCTACTTACAGTGTTTCTTTTTATCATCATTTAATGTATGTGATGATGAATTATAGACAAATCTCTTTGAAGGAATGAATGATGAGGACATATTGAAGATGAAAAAGGGATGAACAAAATGCAATCGGTGTAAGCATGGAAAGACCTTTGACATTAGCTTGAGCTAAGAAGTTCAAAGACAACTAAATTTTTGTACCCAAGAACTCCTCAATTGTGGCAGCATTCAAGATAATGTCAATTTCAAATGCATGACATTTATTAAAGTGCACAAGGAACAAGGTTGCATTATTATGGATTAGACTATTGAGTACTTACCTTATGTATTATATTAGATTATTTATAATCCAAGCTGCATGTGACAACATAAGTAGGTAAGAAAGTTAGTGAGAAAGTTTGTGAGAAAGTTGGTGGGAAATTAGGTAAGGTTGGAAGGAAAGAAATTAGTTGAAAACTAAGTTCTTTAAATGTGTACAAAGTTTACCATTTGAAGTTAACTTGAGTTTTACAATGAGAAATATATTGTGAGAGAAATTTTCCTATTAAACATGTTTTTCTTTCATCAGAAGTCCAAAAATGTCATCTCTCATTATCAAACGAAATACCTTTGTTTGTTGCATCTTTCCTATTCAAAGTTCTTAGTCAAGTTAGTTGTTTTGGGTCTAAAGCTTTTTTCAAACTAAGCTTGAAATGTTCGTCGACTTCGGATCAAGGTTTCTTCTCTTATATTTATCTTTTATACTCCGCATTTGATCACATATCAGTCTTATTAGTAAAAATCATATCACAAATGCCACCAAATGAACAAATCCACGCCCCTTGAAAGGTTTTGGTTCCAAAGGAGCATTTAGTTACCTTGAAAGGCAGGACACATAATGCGTTTGTACGTTATACATAAATTTTGTGCTTGGTACAATCCTGGTCAAATGCTTCTAAATGACCCTATTCAAGCCCCTTGATGGGTTAAGTTTCCTAACGAGCAATCCGACGAGAGAGTAAAATATTTTTGTATGTCATATGAAAACTTCATTGTTATTGAAACCAGCTTACATGCTACGAAATGACAAAATTCAAGGCTCCAAAAGGTTTAGGTGCCAAACGAGCATTTCGGGCAAAGCAAAAAATGTTTTTGTTCATCGACTGAAATTTTACGCGTGGTCCGATCTTGCTCAAATGATACCATCCAACCCAATGCAAGCCCTTGATAGGTTTAAGTGCCTTTCAAGCATTTCAGACAGCACACCAAATATTTTTGTACGTTGTAAAAATTTTGCATGTGATTTTATCCTATTAAATGCTATCAAATGAACTAATTCAAGCCAGCTCAAAGGTTTAGGTGTTTAATAGATGTTTTGGGCAACGCACGAAACAATTATGTACATCCTACAAAAATTTCATTTGTCATTCGAAATTGCTCAAATGCTACCAAATGACCGAATCCAAGCCCCTTGAAGAGTATAGGTGCTAATAAGCATTTTTCAAGAGCACAAAATATTTTCGTACAACGTACAAAACTTTTATGCGTCATTTAATCTTGCTTAAGATCCACCAAATGAACCAATTAAAGCCTCGCGAAAGGTTTAGGTTCCAAACGAGTATTTGGGGTAGCGTATGAAATATTTTCATACATCGTACAAAAAATTTGTGTTTTTTAGTGGTAAAATGTTACTAAACGTCTAAATACAATCCCCTCAATAGGTTTAGGTGCCTAGTGACCATTTCAGCTTGTGCATGGATAGTTTTTGTACATTGTATGAAAATTTTGTTGGGGTTTGAATTTACGCAAATGCTACCAAAACAATCAGTTGAAACCCTCTGAAAGGTTTAGGTGCTAGCGTAGCATTTTGGGTAGTTTTATGGGATACAAAAATTTTGTGTATGATTGTATCCGGCTTAAATGCTACGAAACGACCCAAATCAAGCCCCTAGATAGGTTAAGGTGCCTAACGAGCATTTTGCACAGGGCACAAAATATTTTTGTACGTCTTACAAAATTTTTTTGTAGTTCAAACCTACTCAAATGCAATCAATCAACCTAATTCAACCCCCCAATAGGTTAAGGTACACAAAACATCTTTGTACGTTGTATGAAAACTTTGTTCAAATTCAAACCTACTCAATGCTACCAAAAAATTTAATTCAACCCCTTCAAATGGTTTAAGGCTCCGAACGAGCATTTTGAGTAGTGCATAAAATGATTTCATACGCATAGTTGAATTTTGTGCATGGCCAGATACCAAATAAACCAATTCAAGGCCCCCAAAAGGTTTAGGTGCCAAAAGAGCAATTTGAGGAGGGCAAGGAATGTTTTTGTACATCATACAAAACTTTGTTGTGGCTTAAACATGCTCAAATGCTACTAAACGACCCAATTCTAGCACATTGAAAGGTTTAGGTGCCAATGAAGCATTTCGGAAAAGCACCAAGCATTTTCCTACGTCTTATTGAAATTTCGTATGTGGTTCAATCTTGCCAAAATGATCCAACATATGCCCTTAGATAGGTTAAGGTGCCTAACAAGCGTTTCACACAAGGCACATAAATTTTTTGTACGTCATACAAAAAAGCCGTGGTGGTTATAAGTTGCGCAAATTGTACCAAACAAAAGAAATTATGCACCCAAAAATTTTAAAGTGCCAAACGAGCATTGCGAATAGTGAATAAAATACTTTTGTACATCATACTAAAACTTTGTTCATGGTTTGACCTGCTTAAATGCTACCAAAATGAATCAATTAAATCCCCCATAAAGGTTTAGATGTTGAAAGATCGCTTTGAGTAGTTCATGAAACATTTTTGTACTATAGGACCGATTTTTAACCTAAGTGGGGGGTGAATTAGGTTAATGGCGATTTTTTGTAAGTTAAATTTCTTAAGTACAAAACTAAAAGGATTGTTTATCGAATTCAGTTTATTCAAGCACAATCAACAAAGTAAGAGTTGAGAGAGAGAATTTGACACCGATATATTTTCGTGGTTCGGCCAACAACTGCCTACGTCTGCGCTTCAAGGTAGCTCCTTGAAGAACCTTCAGTTGATTTAGCTTTCGGGTGTCAATCTAACATTTACAACTTGACTCTTCTTTCTTAGAGGCGTCACCCATTTTACAAGTTCACTCAATTCTGTCGTTACAAGGATTTACAGTTTCTAAACCGACTCTCTAAATCACAAGATGAATAATCAAAACTGAATGCAAGAGATGAGAGAGTAAAATGACTTGAGAATAATTTTGGCAGCGTTTCAACGTGTTCTTCTCTCAAGAAAATCGATACTTTAACGGGCTTCTCTTCAACTATTTATACAGCTCGGGCGGTTGACATAAGTACGGGACCGGTTGACCGCAATATAGCCGTTTAGACTCATTAGAAAGTAGCCGTTGGAGCTTTAACTCTGTAGTAGATCCTGAGCGGTCGACATAATCGTGGAGTGGTCGACATAGGTATAGTTGATTAGTCCTTGAAGGTGTTGCGGTCGACATGAGGTTTGTTTCTGGAACTTCAGTGGTTGACACAAGTAATTAGTGGTCGACATAAGTTCCGTCTTTGGAGCTTCACATCGGTCGACATAGTTCTTGCGCGGTCGACATTAAGTTTGTCTCTGGGAAATCATCGGTCGACATAGATCTTGAGAGGTCGACACACATCTCTTGGGCAGTCGACATACATCTCTTCTCTGGAATTGTTGCGGTCGACATATGTATATAGCGGTCGACATATATATCTTTTCTAAAGTTATTTCGGTCGACATATATATAAAGCGGTCAACATACATCTCTTCTCTGGAATTGTTGCGGTCGACATATGTATATAGCAGTCGACATATATATCTTTTCTGAAGTTATTCCAGTCGAAATATATATATAGAGGTCGACATACATCTCTTCTCTGGAATTGTTGCGGTCGACACATGTGAACACCGGTCGACATAGCCTGAGAAAAACTTATAAAATTCTGCAACACTTGACCAACTTATTACATATTAAGTGTACCCTTTTACAAGGATGTTTCACAAGAGATTCATTAACAGCATAATTTAATTTAGCTTTTATATATTTTCACAAACATTCATAAAAAATACTTGGTTACTTTAAAAGCCATTAAAGCCAACAATCTCCCCCTTTTTGATGATGGCAATCCAATTGAAAGATAAATTGACTATGTTCTCACATTTTTAAATACTCCCCAAAAGTATATGCATACTTCCCAACACTAGAGCATAGAAATATTTAAGAAAAAGAATATCACTTTTTATGCACATTCAGTTATAACTTTTCATCTTCATGCAATCTTAATTAAAGCAATTGTATAGAATAATGCAATCTATCTCCCCCATTGGCATTATCAAAAAAATGTTAAGACATTTACAAAGAGCTAATGCATCTAGAAACAACATGCGGTAATTAAAAAACAATGTATTTACATAGAGAGAGATGCCCCAAAATACCACAAAATATCTAATAAACTAAAAAACTACTCCCATGGAGATCCTATAAGAGGTGAACCATGCACATCTAAGACGGGAGAAGATATAGGCATAGTGGATGGAGAGTCGAGGACCTCGGTTCCTGCATGAGACATGATCAACACTATACCGGGAGAGGATATTTAAGATTCTCAAGATTTACTAGAGTCAAACAGGGTAATTTACTGACTTTAGATTTTATTAATTTAATATGATGTTGAGCGTTATTCCAAAAATTATTAGGAATATTACAACAAATTGCAGAAATAAATTCTTTTTTAAAGAAAGAATTTTTATTTCTTATTTTATTATTTTTAAATTTATTATTAATCGATAGAAAAGATTTTTTCTTTCTTAAAAGATTGATTTCTTGTTTCTTATTATAAATCACATTTATTTGTGAATTTTGAATAAAATTAAATCTAATTAATTGGCCATTAAATTGACCATGAATTCCTGAATTATCAAACTTACTCCAAGGTAAAGTCTGAGATAAAAAGAGAATTCCTAAAATTACCATATGAGATAAGTTCTTTATTAGAACGAAATTACTCGGTATGCAAATTTCATTATTGCATATTAAAGTATTAGTTAATTTAAAACTAATTACCATTTTATTCCCTCTGGCGTTTGATAACGCTTGGGAAGCTTTCTCAAGATATTGGGTAGGAACTAACCCTTCCTCAATACAGTTCAGGTCCGCTCCAGTGTCTATTAAAGCAGGAATATTCTTAATGGAATATTCTTTATTAATGACAATGGTTATTCGAATAAACCATTTTGATAAATTCTTTGTTTTTAATATATTAATATAAGGTGATGTTTCATTATCCTTATGTTCTGAAGGCACGATTGCTTCAGATCTTATAATTGCTTCAGTGAATTTTGTCTCTAAAGAAAAATTACTTTCCTGAAGATAAAAAACATCGTTTTTTAATTTTTTAATTTCATTTTTTATAACGTTAATTTCACCTTTTAAATCATTTATCGTAATTGACGACGTAGGGACTCTATTTTCTAGTCTATTAAAGACTTCTTTTAGAGTATACGCTTCCTGAATTGGAGGCGGATTTTGAGGAATATTTTTATTATTATCTAGATATTTTTCTAGAAGTTTTCTTTTTAGAGTTGGATCTGTAATTTGATCCATTAAATCTAAATATTATGTCTGATCATTAGTTAAGACATTAATTGATAAGCCATTCATTTCAATAATGGCTTTATAATAGTCATTGGACTTTTCTAAATTATTATTTTCAGAATTGATTAAATTGCAATTGCAATTATTTTTAACAGATTCTGAATCAGACGAAGAATATTCGTCTTCTTCTTCTGAACTTTCTTCTTCAGAAGATGAATTAATCAATAATTTTGTTAGTTGAATTTTTAAACCTTCATCTAAATTAAGATTATTCAATTTCTTTTGCATTTTGCATCTATTTGAATAGTGGCCTAATTTACCACATTTATAACATGTAATAGATTTTTTATTAAAATCTTTATGATTATTTTTTCTAAACCTTTTAGGTTTATAATATGGATTATACTTCCTATTTGAAGATTTATGTCTAGGAACTATATCTTTATATTTAGTTCTCTTTTTATGATATTTTCTTTCCTTATAAATTTTATTAGGATAATTTATTTTATCTTGATTAAACGCAAATTGATCACAGAATTCTCCTAGTTCATATTTACTAGAAATATTCTGTTTTTTCATTTGATTTTTTAATTTTATGTCATTACAGAGAGATAATCCCTCTTCAATTATGGTTCCTTAATATATTAATACCATCATTTTTATCGCGAAGAGTTTTTCTAACTCTTTCTGCAAACAGATTCGGTAAGCCATCAATAAATTTGGCACTCCAATGGTCATTATTACCATCGGTTCGTTGCATTACTTTTGTAAGAAATACATATTTATACCATCTAAAATGGGTTAAAGATGGACATCTTAAATTTTGTAGTAATTGCCTACTTATCTCTTTTTGATTTTGCCAATTGCCGACAAAATGTAAGATTATTGTTTGCATTAAAGTATAAACTACGTCTTCTTGACTTATAGTAGTTTGATCTTCTTGTTTTATTATTTTTTGGGCAGACAATATTTCTGCCTTTTGAATTTGGGTAAGGATGTTATCCCACCATCCTTTTCAGGTTCCGGTGAAACCAGTAGTTATAAAAATAGCTACTTGTTTATCACTATTACCGTAGTGTTTATAGACGGTGCTATACATCATCATTTGATGTACTAATTCAAAAATTTGGTACTCGGATTTACCATCTATATTCCAGCCAAATGCAGTTGGGCCCTGCTTACGCCAAGTGAGCTTAGGACTAAGGAAGGAGGAACGAGAAAAGAGAAGAGTAAACCAGAGAGAGAGTTAGAGAGAGAGGGTGCTCAGAGTTGAGAGAAAAACTTTCATTCACAGAGTAACGTTGTGTCCAACAATGGAGTGGCACTCTACTTTTATAAGAAAAAAACAAATAGTAAAACGCAAACAGTAAAAATCTAAAAATCAAAAGTAAATAGTAGAGCGGGTCGGTCATAGCTAGCCGACAAAAACTAAAAGACAAAAACAGTAAAAGTAGTCATGATTGACCGACAAACACTACATGACAAACTAGAAAAAGACAAAATTATAAAAGAAGGTCAGACATAATTTTCCGACAAAGTTTACTTACAAATTTATCCGAATTTTATAAAATCGGATTTTGTTGACGATTCGTCAGAGTCCACAATTTGCGGCTGCTTCATTTTGGACTTTTCGATTTGTCGCTTGTGCTGGGAAACTAGATCGGTAAGAGAATCCCAGAAATCTCCTGTTTCCGCCGATGGGTTGTCGATTGGTTGAGATTGTCCAGCCATGCATGAAATATGTTCTTCTCTTCTTCATTGGAAGAAATACTCATTTTTGAAGGAGTATCTTTAGATTTAAAAGAGTCCACAAAGTCGGATTTTAAATGTTCCATACATTTAGAGAATAATTCGTCTTTCGAAATTAAAGGAAAGCTTCTATGAATTTGATCTTTGATTTCTTCAAATGGATTTGACCTTTTTACTTTATTAAGGGGAGCACTTATTAGCGCTTCTGCGGACTTAAATTGTCTGATGGCAGCATGAATTTCGGCAACCTTTTCTGAGATGGAATCATATTTGGACCACCATCTAGAATGAAAGGTTCGATAAATCGCTGGAAGACCAACTTTATCGACACCCTTAATTAAATCCCATTTAAATATCCATGGGAATCCAAATTCGGAAAAGAATAGAAAGGAATCATAACCCAAGCAATTGTGCTTTTTTAATTTTGGGTTTTCGGCTGTCCAAGAATTGTAGGCCGAAAGAATTGGATCTGGCAGAATAAATAATTGGGGAGCATATTTGTTCCACCAAGACAAAAACCAATTTGGAAGTTGACCCGTATTGGCATCGAAGCACAACTTAATAAATCAAGTGTGCTTTAATTGAATATTTTGATAAAAGAAAGCTTGATTCCAAGCTTCGATATAATCCCAATAATTAAATTCTTTTCCCGAACTTAATTTTCGTGATCTAGAAAGATCAAATCCCCACATTGAGGGAGAAAGCACTTTACGGATTAATGCTTTACTATAGCTGATACTAGGGTTGATACCCGAGGATTTGTTGAGATTATGATTAATCTCTATTGAATCGGATTCAATAAGAATAGATTCGTAAAAAACTCGATTTTTTCCATTGGCAAAGGTTGAATTATTAGAATCAAGATAATATTTCTTGATTTGCCAAGGATCAGATATTTCCTTGGAGTGATCAAATTCAATGGAAAAAATTAATTCCATTTCCTTCTTTTCAAGGAAGATTGGTTCTGTAATTAGAACCTCTGAATATTTATCAGCTTTATTTGCTGAATTTTTTCTCTGATTATGACGGGAAGATTCTCCCTTTTGTTTCCTTATTTTGGAGACTCTTTGATTATAAATTCTCCAAAGATCGATTTCTTCCGAATTAGGAAGAGAAGGGTAGTGAGGCATTCCTCGCCCTCTGCCTCTGCCACGACTAGCCATTCTGTAAGTATTCACGAGACCGAAAATCAGGCAACGAATTATTAGTTCCCTTAATATATTCTATATCAAATTCAAAAACAGATAATTCGGTTTGCCATCTGGAAAAAATTTGTTTAGAAGACAAATTTTTAATATCTTTCTTTAAAATCTGCTTGATTGCAGAACAATCAATTCGTAATAAAATTTTTTTATTTAAAAGATCATCTTGAAATTTAAGAATACATTTTACTACTACTAAAATTTCTTTTTTAACAGAAGAATAATTAACTTGTGCATTTCGCCAAGTTCCAGAATGAAATCTAATTAATTCTTCAATATTGGAGGTTGGATTTATTTGTTTAAGAATTCCTCTGAAACCTTGACTAGAGGCATCTGTCTCAACTATTTTAAAATAATTAGGGTTTGATAAATTTAAGCAAGGTAATTCTTTAATTTTAGATTTAATTAATCTAATACTATTAGTATGATTATCAGTCCAGGCTGACGGATTTTTGGAAAGACGAGTATATAATATTGATGTATCGTTTGCCAAATTTTTATAATGATTAGCTAAATAATTTAAGCTTCCTAAAAATCTTTGCAGTTGATTTTTATCTAGAATTATATCAGGAAATTTAGAAGCAAATTCAATACTTCTATCTATAGGAATTATTGTTCCTTTAAATGTTTAAATTGTTGACTGATATCTTTAGAAAAAACTAAGATATCATCAATATATACAATTATGAACTCAGAATAAGAATTAAAAATAGCATTCATTATATTCTGAAATTCAGAAGGAGCATTTTTTAATCCAAATGGCATTACGTTCCATTCGTAATGACCAAAAGGTACTGTAAACGCAGTTTTATATCTATCAGATTCACTAATTTGAATTTGCTAATATCCTTATTTTAAATCAAATTTTGAAAATATTTTGGTATCGTACAAAGTAAAAGAAGATCTGATTTCATTTGACTTGGACATGATTTTGTCGGAATCAATTTTTCCGAAAAATCATCATTGTAGGGTAAAGCAATGGTATGTTGCTTTCTATTCCAAAAAACATTTAGAATAGTGCTACAAATTTCAGAAATAAATTCCTTTTCGATTAAAGAAATTTGATTTCTTATTTTATTATTTTTTAATTCTTCTCATAGATAAAAATGATATTTCATTTTTAAGAAGATCAATTTGTTGTTCCTTATTATAAATAAGGTCGTTATTAGTCACATTTATTTGTGAATTTTGAATAAAATTGAGAATAATTAACTGGCCGTTGAATTGACCATGAATTCCTGAGTTATCTAACTTACTCCAAGGTAAAGTTTTAGATATAAAAGGAATTCCTAATATTACCATTTGAGAAAGATTTTTAATTAAAACAAAATTACTTGGTATGCAAATTCCATTATTGCATATTAAAGTATTAGTTAATTTAAAATTAATTGACATTTGCTTCCCGCTTGCGTTAGATAACGCCTGGGAGGTTTTCTCAAAATATTGGGTAGGAACTAACCCTTCCTGTATATAGTTTAGGTATGCTCCTGTGTCTATTAAAGCCGGAATATTTTTTAAAGAATATTCTTTATTAATTACTATGGTTATCCTGATAAACCATTTTGATAAATTTTGTTTTTGTAAAATATTTATATAAGGTGTGTTTCGTCATCCTTAGTTTCTGAAAGTATGATTGCTTCAGAATTTATTGTTGCTTTAGAAAACATTTGTTCTAACTTAAGATTGCTTTCTTGTAAATAAAACATATCAGTTTTTAATTGAGCAATTTCCTTTTTTATTAGGTTTATTTCCCCTTTTAAGTCATTAATCGTTATTGACGAAGTAGGAACTCTGTTTTCTAGTCTATTAAAGACTTCTTTTAGAGTATACGCTTCCTGAATTGGTTGCGGATTTTGAGGAATATTTTTATTATTATCCAGATATTTTTCTAAAAGTTTTCTTTTTTAAATTAGGTTCGGTAATTTGATCTATTAGATCTAAATGTTCCGATTGATCATTTGTTAAAACATTTATTGATAAACCATTCATTTCTATGATGGCTTTATAATAATCGTTAGATTTTTCTAAATTATTATTTTCAGAATTGATTAAATTACAGTTGCAATCATTTTTAACAGATTCTGAATCAGACGAAGAATATTCGTTTTCCTCTTCTTCTGAACTTTATTCTTCAGAAGATGAATTTAACAATAATTTTGTTAGTTGAATTTTTAAACCTTCATCTAAATTAAGGTTATTCAATTTCTTTTGCATTTTGCATCTATTTGAATAGTGGCCTAATTTTCCACATTTATAACATGTAATAACCTTTCTACGTGAATCTTTATTCCTATGTTTTCTAAACCTTTTAGGTTTATAATCAGGATTAAATCTTTTATTTGAAGATTTATTTTGAAGAACTATATCTTTATATTTAGTTCTCTTTTTATGATATTTACGTTCTTTATAATTTCTTTCTTTAGGAATTTTATTTGGATAATTAATTTTATCATTATTAAAGTCAAATTGATCGCAGAATTCTCCTAATTCATTTTTACCAAAGATATTTTGTTTATATAGTTGTGAAAATTGACCATCGCTTTTGACATAAGTTGTTGTTTCTAATTCTACTGGATTTGTAGAAGTCGAGGCTGACGATAGAATTTTTAACGGTTCTGATGGAGGATATTGGGACGCAATAGTCTGACCATCGACTGTCATCCAATTTGTTATTAAAGAATTTAGAACTTCAATTGAAGGTCTATCTTCTGCATTAAAATAGTGACCATGATTGCCACTGAACCAATCCGTAAAATGGATTTGTTCTTTCTGGATTTCTAAGTAATAATAATATTCTTGTTTAAAGTGTTCTAATTGCACTTTATTAAATTTCTTAAAATACCATTTCCTAAAAATTGAATTTTTAGGGTGTTCGAATTCTTTATTTAAAAAAGGTTTATTAATTTTAAAATCCATTAAGATTTAAAGGTGGAAATTATTAATTTCACTGGCTATAGGAGAATTATTTTCTCCGTAAATTCCATGAGGTATTTTATTTTTTGAGTAGACTGGTCTGTGACATAGACTAGTCTCTATTACTCCCATCAGAGAGGGAGTCCAATCTAAACACCTAGTTTCTCTAAGTGTTGCTTGAATACAAGCATTCATACCTAACAAAGTTAGGGGCTTAAAAGCTATTTGCACATAGCCAATGTGCATAAACTTATAACTATTTTTATAAGACATTAAATCTGAAGTTTTTATTAAATTTAAAACTTCATCATTATTTTCTAAACATATTGTTTGTTCCATGGTTTTAATTACCATTTTGGCTTTTAGATTAAACATGCCGATTTTATAAATCGTTTTCGGGTTATAAATCATTTTCATACTCTTCCATTGAAGAGTTCTCAACATTAAAAGAAGAACTAGATACTGAAGACATTTAAAAACTAAATTACAACAATTTAGCCAACCAAAAATGCATAGTAAGCTGAAAGAGGGAGAAAGATGAGGTTCAGACAGTCTTTTTGTTTCTATTCAAAATATTGATAAAATTATGAGATCGACTTTGAATGTGGCGGTAGTCCCAAACGAACAAATTCGAGAAAAAGGTGGTAGTCCGCGCGAAGGCTAATTGAAATAAATTCTTTGAAACCAAATCTCCGAAAGAAATTTAGATCCAAGCAACTTAAGAATCCGATATTAACAAAACATATCTGAAATAAATCTCCGAGTCAACGAATATTACTGGGTATTTAAGAAAACGCATTGATTATGGTTTCCGAGTCAACAATAGCAAGGGCAAATGCTCTAACACGCCTTCACCGGCTAAACGAGCTACCCATTTGCGACTTGTAGAAACCACAAATCGTTTTGTTTACTTAATCCCCAATCGTGACAAATAGAGATTACAGACAGATATGAGTAATTAAACCAAATTCTTATACTGGATAAAGATTTTTCTAAGAGATTTAAGATTCGAAAAATTTATTTCAATTATCTCATAACGATCATATAAATCTAACTATGTCTACGAATACATGGCGTTGTTAAATCCCCGGTACAATTCACACAGAATCCTTTGAACCAATAGTTCGCAACCAGTGGTATTCCAGCCTAGATACCCGAAGAGGAGATAGATTTATACTTTAACAATACTAAGAAGAGAAAGGTTGAAGATTGCTACCTTCACCTCACCTGGCTTCTTAGCCTACCATTGGTCTGGCTCTGATGCCAAATACAGTCGGGCCCTGCTTACGCCAAGTGAGCTTAGGACTAAGGAAGGAGGAACGAGAGAAGAGAAGAGTAAACCAGAGGGAGAGAGTTAGAGAGAGAGGGTACTCAGAGTTGAGAGAAAAAATTTCATTCACAGAGTAACGTTGTGTCCAACAATGGAGTGGCACTCTCCATTTATAAGCAAAAAGCAAATAGTAAAAAGCAAAAAATGTCGAGGCAATAGGAAACTCGACTCCTTGCTTTGAGAAAATTTCCATTAGCAGAAGGTTGAATGGTAACGACTTGGATGCCACATCCAAAACATCCATCATGCACCTCATTATTATGAAACCAACATTGAAGCGACGCCGATGAAAGAACATGTAGAGAACATAAAGTTTCATGTGGCTTATGTGATCTCTATGCCCGTCCTTAGGCAAAATATTGTAGGTGGTGATATGGTGAACTAAACGTATTGTGATGTTGAGATCACTAAATTGAGATCACTAGCTTTAGGTTTGTACGACACATTTTTGGGATCCTTAGCAACCAATCTCAGAAAATTCTTATAATCGGAGCACCAAACTAGAGAGGGTTCCTTCTCTTGTTCATAGTATTGATTGGTGTGCTCGTTAATTTGACAATTTAGTAATGAATTTAACAATGCCACTGTGATCTTGATTGGTTTTCCAAACACGAGGCTTTTTAAGGTAAGGGGATGAGGAGTAGAATGCAAGTTAGCATAGAAAAGGCGAATTGCCTCCTCATGGTATTGTTTCTTATAGCTAAACAAGTTGGTTAATCCTAAGTAATCACTAGATTCAGAAAATTCTATTCCTTGAATGCAATGGCGCTTATAAACCCTACTCAAGATTAATGGTTTAGATTGAAAGATTTGGAAATACCCATCTTGAGCTGACTCATTTCGGAATAAGTGTTTGTCAATCGCCGGAGGAGGAGGAGGATTATCGGATTTTGACGAAGAAGAGCATTTTCGCTTGACTGGAGGTTGAGAGGAGGAAGCCATAGGGCGTGGAAAGGAAGGAAGTTGAGAGGAATGAGCACTGAGAACTAACCGGAGGAGGTTGAAGACGCCGGAGGGATTTTTGCGTGGGAGACGAAGTCTGTGAAATGAAAATATTCACGGAATAGGGTTTTAAAACAGCGAGAAAATTGGATATCGGTTGACCGATCATGAATGGTGTCGACCGACAGGAAGCAGATTCGACGGAACAATAGAAATACTCTTGCCTATGTCGACCGCTTTATGCCAGATTAGAAAGACCGGTCGACATACATAATGTTGTGTCGACCATTGTCACTGAAAATCAGCAGACAGAAAATGTTGTTTCTAAGCATCATCAAATCGAATAATTCCTAATCAAATTGTAATCCCACTAAAGGTCTTCTCATCTAGAGGTTTAGTAAAAATGTCTGCCAATTGATCGCAACAATTGACACATTCCAAAACAACATCTCTTTCTTGGACATGATCTTTGATAAAATGATATCTAATTTCTATATGTTTCGTTCTAGAGTGTAAGATAGGATTTTTGGAGATGTTTATTGCACTAGTGTTGTCACATTTAATTTGAATCTTAGAAAATGAGAGGTTATAGTCTTCTAAAGTGTGCTTCATCCAAAGAATTTGTGCACAACAACTACCAGCTGCGATATACTCGCTTTCGGCAGTTGAGAGTGCCATAGAGTTTTGTTTCTTAGAGAACCAAGATACTAAAGATTCACCTAAGAATTGGCATACACCACTAGTGCTTTTCCTATCCACAAGACTTCCGACATAATCCGAATCGGAATATACAATTAAGTTAAAGGAAGTACCCTTGGGATACCATAATCCTAGATCAAGTGTTCCACTTAAGTATTTGAAAATTCTTTTAACGGCATTCAAGTGAGACTCCTTAGGTGAGGCTTGGAATCTAGCACAGAGACAAACACTAAAAAGGATGTCGGGTCTGCTAGCGGTTAGATATAACAATGAACCGATCATTCCACGAAATCTCTTAATATCCACATCTTTTCATCCTTCATCCTTATCCAATTTGGTTGTGGTACTCATTGGTGTCCCAGAAGATTTGCAAGAGTCCATTCCAAATCTCTTGAGTAATTCCTTGATATATTTCTCTTGGTAAATAAATGTTCCATCTAAAGATTGTCTAATTTGAAGTCCTAAGAAGAACTTAAGCTCCCCCCCCCATCATGCTCATTTCAAATTCATCTTGCACGAGAGAGGCAAAATCTTCACACAGGTTTTTGTTGGAGGCTCCAAAAATAATATCGTCCACATAAATTTGGACAAGTAGCTGATCATTACCAACATGTTTTGTGAAGAGGTTTGAGTCAATTTTTCCCATTTTGAACTCTCTAACCAAGAGAAAATTCTTCAACCTATCGTACCAAGCTAGAGGAGCTTGCTTAAGACTATAGAGAGCTTTATGAAGTTTATAAACATGGTCTTTGTCTTTCTTGTCAAAGGCCTCAAAACCCATAGGTTGTTCTACATAGACTTCTTCCAAAATATATCCATTTAGAAAAGCACTCTTAACATCCATTTGAAATAGAGTGAAGTCTTTCTGACAAGCATAGGCAAGAAGCATGCGAATTGACTCCATTCGGGCCACCGGTGCAAAGGTCTCCTCAAAGTCTATACCTTCTTCTTGATTATAACCTTTTGCAACTAATCTTGCCTTGTTTCTAATGACAATGTCATGTTCATCTAGTTTATTCTTGAATACCCATTCAGTTCCAATGATGGTGTTATCATTTGGTCTAGGAACTAATTCCAACACTTGGTTTCTCTCAAATTGATTAAGTTCTTCTTGCATGGCCATTATCCAATTTTTGTCTTTTATGGCCTCATCTAACTTCTTAGGCTCTACTTGAGATAAGAATGCTACATTGGCACATAGATTCCGAGGCTCTAGTTTTAACCCCTAATGTGGGATCACCAACCACATCTTCTAATGGGTGGCTTCTTGAATATTTCCACTCTCTAGGAAGGTCACTTTTAGAATTGCTCACTGGCTCTGATTCTAGAGAGATTTGAGGATTTTCAGACGGAGAAACCTCAAGAGAGTCTTTCTCATTTTCTTCTAGAGTCAAAGAATCTAGATCTTTTACGAGCTCATCATTTTTGTCCATATTACTTGAAGAAGAAGGAGATTCATCAAAAGAAACATGCATTGATTCTTCAGCTACTAGTGTTCTCTTGTTGAACACCCTATAAGCTTTGCTAGATAATGAATATCCTAGAAACTCGGTTAATTACATAATAAGCCGTGGCAACGGCTTCAGCCCAAAAATACTTAGGAAGACCATTTTCATTAAGCATGGTTCTAGCTACCTCTTGCAAAGACCTATTCTTTCTCTCAACAACTCCATTTTGTTGAGGAGTCCTAGGGGAAGAAAAGTTGTGATTGATACCATTCTTAAGACATAAAAGCTCAAATCTCTCATTTTCAAATTCTCCTCCATGATCACTCTGAATAGTTACAATGGAGGAATCTTTTTTATTTTGAACTCTCTTCCTAAAAGATGAAAAAGCCTCAAAAGCCTCATCCTTAGATCTAAGAAAGAATACTCAAGTGAATCTTGAAAAATCATCAACAATTACATAAGCATAGTGTTTACCACCTAGACTTGCTACTTTAGAAGGACCGAAGAGGTCCATGTGAAGGAGTTGAAGAGGTTTAGATGAAGATACAACGCTTTTTGAAGCAAATGAACTTTTTGTTTGCTTCCTAATTTGACATGCATCACAAGATTTATCCTTTTGAAAAGATATTTTTGGAAGGCCCTAACAAGATTTTTCTTTGAGATCTTAACTAAGGTATCCATGCTAACGTGACCTAGCCTCCTATGCCATGACCAACTATCAATAGAGGAATTTGCACTAAAGCATTTTTCATCAAAACAAGCAACATTATCCATATCAATAGTATAAACATTTTCAGTTCTATAACCCATGAATAAAATTTTTCTACTTGAGCTATCTTCTATTATGCATGTTTTAGATTAAAAAATAACTCTATATCCTTTATCACATAGTTGACTGATACTCAAGAGTTTATGTTTTAAACAGTCAACTAATAATGCATTTTCAATAATAGGAGAGGAAATGTTACCTATGCTTCCAATCCCAATTATCTTCCCTTTTTCATTCCCTCAAAAAGTGATATTTCCTTTCTTTTGCTTGATGGAGGAGAAT
The DNA here is from genome assembly GCA_003255005.1 of Begonia fuchsioides. Taxonomy (NCBI): domain Eukaryota; kingdom Viridiplantae; phylum Streptophyta; class Magnoliopsida; order Cucurbitales; family Begoniaceae; genus Begonia; species Begonia fuchsioides. The sequence goes on along the minus strand of QAOC01037391.1, from coordinate 169,014 downwards.
TTTGAGGGATCTCCCGTCATATGTCTCGAGCATCCACTATCGAGATACCAGAGATTCTTTGAAAGGGAGACTTCCACCTACACAACGAAATTTAGGTGTTCCTTTTAGGTACCCAAACTATTTTGGGTCCTTGAACGTTAGCTTTGATTCCTTTGGGAACCCATCTTTGAGTGACTCTTTGATTTTTACCTTTTAATTTTAAAGGACATTCAAATGAAGTATGTCCTATTCTATTACATGAATGACATATGCTTGGTTTAACAAAGAGGCTCTCATAGTTCTTTTTCTTTTTGTAAGGTTCATATCCTAAACCAGCTTTGTCAAAAGTCATTCTTTGTCCACCTAGAAGCATTTTCAAGTTTTTGCTACCCTTTGTAAACTTCAATATTAAACTTCAATATTATAATATTCAATTCATCATTTTTCCTTTTTAAACTAGCTATCTCCTCTTGAAAGGGAATAAATATACTTTTGTGTTCCTTAGTTAGAATTGCATGTTCCCTTTTTAATTATTTATATTTAAATTTCAGCATATTAAAATCATTAAGTAAATCATTGAAAGCATCAAACAAATCATTATCCTCATCAGAATTATCTAAATCACTAAAGGAGTTATGTACATTATCCTCCTTTGCCAAGAAGTACATGTTTGCTAGTTCTTCGTCTTCAGATGAAGATGAAGAAGAATCATTGTCATCCCAAGTAACTTTCATTGCCTTCTTCTTGAATCCCTTGGGGAGTTTCTTTCTTTGAGGACATTCAGATTTGAAGTGACCTGGCTTTCCACAGTCATAGCATGTGAGTTCCTTTTCTTTTCCTTTGAGTTACCTTTCTCTTCAGGTAACTCCTTTCCCTGCATCTTTTTCCTTTGTAGGAATCTCTTGAACTTTCTTGTGATGAAGGCAACATCTTCATCCTCCTCTTCATCACTCACAGCATCAGCTTGTTTTCTGGAGGATGCTTTAAGGGCAATGTCCATTTTCCTTGATGTTTCCTTCTCCTTAATCCCATCTTTTTCGCTAGCCTTCAACGTAATCTCATGTGTCCTTAGAGATCTGATGAGTTCTTCAATCTTGAGAGCTTTGAGGTCTTTAGCCTCTTGTATTGCTGTAACCTTTGGTTTCCATGCTCTTGGAAGAACTCGAAGAATTTTTCTAACACATTCTTCAACTGAATAAATCTTGCCTAGCACTTTCAAACCATTAGTAACATTTGTGAAGCGTGTAAACATGGAACTAATTGTTTCATCACTATGCATAGTAAATAGTTCATACTCATGTACAAGCATACTTAGTTTATTTTCTTTTACTTGGTTAGTTCCTTCGTGTGTTACCTCAAGCAATCGCCAAATATCTCGAGCATTATCACAACCTTGTACTCTATTAAATTCATCACTAGTTAGAGCACAGTAAAGGGTGTTCATTGCTTTGGCATTTAAGCTTAATTTTCTTAGGTCATTCTCATCATATTTATTACTTGGTTTTGGTATACTTAGCCATTCTCAATTTTAATTTGCACATATGGACCATTTTCAATTATGTTCCAAACACTGTAATCCATAGCTTAAGTGAAAATTTTCATTCTAGTTTTTCATATACATAGTTGTTGCCATCAAAGAGAGGTGGTCTTGTGATTGATTGACCCTTAGTGTGAGACATGTTCATCTTAAAAGACATTGTGGTAATTCAACACAGATAAATAAATTACGATAAAATCTTGTTCTACCTGCTCTGATACCAATTATAGGACCGGTTTTTAACCTAAGTGGGG
>QAOC01037391.1:152037-167208 GCA_003255005.1 Begonia fuchsioides | reverse complement strand
TAGGTTAAAGGCGATTTTTCGTAAGTTAAATTTCTTAAGTACAAAACTAAAAGGATTGTTTATCAAATTCAGTTTATTCAAGCACAATCAACAAAGTAAGAGTTGAGAGAGAGAATTTGACTCTTCTTTCTTAGAGGCGTCACTCTACCGTTACAAGGATTTACGGTTTCTAAACCGACTCTCTCAATCACAAGATGAATAATCAAAAGTGCATGCAAGAGATGAGAGAGTAAATGACTTGAGAATAATTTTGGCAGCGTTTCGACGTGTTCTTCTCACAAGAAAATTGATACTTTAACGGGCTTCTCTTCAACTATTTATATAGCTCGGGCGGTCGACATAAGTACGGGACCGATCGACCGCAATATAGCCGTTTAGACTCATTAGAAAGTAGCCGTTAGAGCTTTAACTCTGTAGTAGATCCTGAGCGGTCGACATAATCGTGGAGTGGTCGACATAGGTATAGTTGATTAGTCCTTGAAGGTGTTGCGGTCAACATGAGATTTGTTTCTGGAACTTCAGCGGTCGACACAAGTAATTAGTTGTCGACATAAGTTCCGTCTTTGGAGCTTCACATAAAAATCAATTAAAGCCACCGTTTATGTAACGACCATCCTGGCTCGAAATATTTTTTTTACTTACAGTAAAAAATATTTTCTCATAAAAATCGAGTAATACAAACATGAAAACTAAATTAACTTAAAACACATCTACAACTGTAAGGTCTAGAAAACTATTTACAAGCTATTTATACAAAGTTAACAACTTTTTTAACCATTATTAAAAAATTTTAAAATCCTTGCCCACGAGTCAAAATTTGCTCAAAGAACGTCAACTACCACCATGAACAATGTAATCCATCTCTTACACCTCTCAATGTTCGTCTTCCTCACCTACATCATAAAACTCATCTCTAAGCATAAGACTAAGTAAGTGGTATATGATATGCATAAACATGTAGATGACATGCATAAGTAAAAATTTTCTTTTCTTTTTATTCTCGGTCTTCATTTCCTTTAATTTCCATACTTTCTCATCATTAGGGCTTCCTTGTAAAGAACAAGAGACCACAAACTTGAGTCCACTTAAAAGGACAGCCAACATAATTCCTAGAGCTGAGAGACGACAAACTTGAGTGTAGCGGGACAACCAACACAAATCTCTTTCCAATGAAATTTACGTAACTTTCTCTTATCTTTCTCTTATGCTGGTTATTCAAGCTCAACGTGTAACAACCATTTTTATATTGTGTTTCATATGAAATCTCATGCATGTAAATAGTTCATAAATTTCTAAAAGAAATAATGCATGAGATACTCGTGAACATGCTTGGTATGAACGTATCAAGCAGATAACTAATGTTTATACCACTACAATAACAATTCAACATATCATAAATTAAATCATGTTTTTCTAAATCATTTTATATGTGCATTTCATCTTGACATATAAAGCATCAAACAAGATATTAAAACAAATTACTATTGTTCTATGAGTTACCTAAAATTATTCATAATTTTTGGAATCAATGTCATGTTCTGGGAAACTTTCAAATATCATAACTTGTTCTATATATCATGAAACATTGTTATTCCAAAGCCCATCTGTCACTCAAGGTGTCTAATTTAACGTTCTAAAAGATCTAGGATATTGAATTAGTCTAGTTAAAGTTTCAAACACAAAATGCAAAATGGAACAGATTAGACAGTTTTGTATTAACTTTGATAAAATAAGCACAACCTCGATCAATGCCAAATTTCTATCATTCATGAACCATACATGGAATTACATACATGATTAGTTATCCAATACAAAGAATCATGAAGCATAACTTCCAACGTTAGTGTACCACTCATAACTAGAGTCGGCAAGCTTGGCTCGCTCGACGAATGAGGCTCGCGAGCCTAGCGAGCCAGGCTCGAATCGCCGGCCGTCGCTGTCATCGCGCCTCGTCGTCCGTCGCCTTGCCTGGTCGGTCGTTCGCGTCTTCTCCTCGCTGGATCTCATCACCAAGTCGGTCGTTCGAGTCGCCGTCTGTTGCTGCAGGATCTCGTCGCTGTCGTCCGTTGCCTCGCCGTCCATCGCCTCACTGTCCGTCGTCGCCTGGCTCTCACCTCGTCGTAGATTGTCGCCGTCGGAACAGCAGCGACAGAGCGAGGGAGCGAGAGAGAGAGAGAGAGAGAGAGATCAGAAGAGCTCTGCTCAGCTGATTGCTGAAGACTGAAGAGGGGAGGGGACCCCTCGCCCTCGGGCCCTCAGGCCTCTCTCTCTCTCTCTCAAGCAGCCTATGTGGGCTGCTTGCAATGGTTTGATGACCGTTGCATTTCGCCCATCGGCTTGGTTCCGATCAAATGGAACTAGATACGTATTTAGAGACGCGTTTCAAAATTCCTCGTGACACTACCTTCGACATCTTGAGTTGGTAGAAAAATAATTCGGGATTGTATCCGATACTTTCAAAAATGGCCCGTGATTTACTAACACCTCATGTTTCAACTGTAGCTTCCGAGTACACTTTTAGTGCAGGTGGACGCGTTTACGACGATCGACAAGGGAGTCTTGCACCGGATCTCGTGGAAGCACTCATATGCACGAAGGATTGGAGCGACGCCATTGCGAAAGAGCAACAACGAGATGATGAACTCGAGGAAGAATTCAAAAATTTGGAATTTGACGACTAGAATTTTTTGTACATTTTTTTAAAAGTTTACATATGTATTGAATATTGATGCACAAAATAATTATTTTAGTACACTGCTATGTAATTTTTTGACAAATTATAATGAATATTGTTGGCTTGTTTTGATATTTTTTGACTAAGTGATGCAGAAATTTCAAATATATATGCAGTTTGTGTCGACCCCTAGTGTTTGTGTCGACCCCTGTTCAAAACACAGGCGAGTCATTCTGATTGTGTCGACCCCCTATAAATCTTGTGTCGACCCAAAAGGCAGTTCAGCGTCCAATTGTGTCAACCCACCTATAAATCTTGTGTCGACCCAAAAGGCAGTTCAGCATGCATTTGTGTTGACCCCATCCTATGTGTGTCGACCCTAGCTTGTACATTGTGCATTTATGTCGACCCACCCAAACATTGTGTCGACCCCAACAATTTCCAGAGAAGAAAACTTAGACTTTCTCATTTTTTAAACTTCCGGTTAAAACATAATATATCGAATTTTAGACAATTTATAATGATTATTTTTTCGGCTCGATTAGGCTTGGGAGTTGGGCTCGCTCGGCTCGAGGCTCGGCTCGAATAAGCTCGAGGCTCGATAGCTCGCTCGAGCCAAAAATTTTGGGAAAAAACTCGACAGGCTCGGCTCGAACAGGATCGACAGGCTCGGCTCGAATAGCTCGGCAGGCTCGACAAGCCGGCCGAGACCGGGCTCGGCTCGCTCGAGCTGGCTCGTTTGCCGGCTCTACTCATAACCAACTTACGAAACATTGATAGTTCTATAATTCTCATTTATCCTTACCTGATTATGTGAATAACTATAATCATTCTAAACCATATAATATAAAGCCATACCTCTTGATTCCTAGCTCAATAGATTCCTCGTTGAAATCGGCTTCGAATTTTTTGAGGAGAAGGATTCCTCTTGATGAGAGGAATCCTTCTCCTCAAAGAATTTGAAGCCGATTTCAACTCCTTCCCCTTTAATCTCCACTTTCTCTGTCTAAAATACTTTTTCTCAATTTCTCTCTTCTTTTCACCCTCTCTTTCTGCAATGTGGCTAATGATAAGCCTTTTATCAATATTTCTCATAGTTCATAGGGTTAAACTACCTTTTTGTAAAAGTTATCCATTTAGTTTTTCACTTTCACCTTTACATGTTCCTTTAATTGCTAAAATACTTTCATTATCATAACTTTAATCATACTTAGGTTAACTAAAAAAATTTCATTAGTACTAAGCTAATCCCCAAGATTAAATTAATTAATCTTCATTAGTAAACTTTAATCACCTCATAATTATCACTAATTATGCCTTAATAATGATTAGGTACTAATCCTATAGTGACATGTGTAATATTCTAATTTGTCTTCATTTCCTAATCCTAACTCGCTATGTGTCACTTCAAAAAATTTCAAATTACATCATTTAAAACACTTAATATGCACACAGGTATTACAGTTTATGTGCCGAACGAGCTTTTCAGGTAGCGCACAAAGCATTTTTGTACATAATTTGATTATTCTTAAATACTACAAAATGACCAATTAAAGCTCTCCCAAGAGGTTTAGGTTCCGAGCAAGCATTTTGGGCAGCGTATAAACTGTTTTGTATGTCTACCAAAATTTTGCTTGCGGTTTTATCCTATTGAAAGGGTACTAAATGACCCAATAAAAGCCCCCTGACAGATTTAGGTGCCAAACATGTGTTTTGGGCAGCACAACTGGTGTTTTTGTACGTCATACCAAGATGTCGCGTGTGGTTTGATCATTCTTAAATGCTACCAAATGAAAAGATTTTGGGCAAACAGCATAAATGAACATATTAAAGACCCCAAAAAAAGTACCAAAATTTAACAAACAGCATTTTGGGCAATACACGAAAAGATTTTGTACGCCGTACCAAATGAAAAACATTAAAGTGCTCGACAGGTTTAGGTTTCGAACAAGCGTTTTGATGAGCGCACTAAGTGTTTTCATACGTCATTATGAAATTTTTCGAATGGTTCAATCCATCTTATATGCTACCAAATGAACAAATTAAAGCCCCCCGATAGGTTGAGGTTTTCTAACGAGTGCTTCACGCATTGCATAAAATGGTTTTTGTATGTCGTACCTAAACTTTATTGTTCAAATTTTCTCAAATGCTACTAAACTAATCAATTCAATCCCTCCAAAAGGTTTAAGTGCCAAACAAGCATTTTGGGCAGCACATGAAGTGTTTTCGTACATCATACCAAAATTTCACGCGTTGTTTGATTCTGCTAAAATGCTACCAAATGAACCAATTAAAGACCCCAAAAATGTGTAAGTGCCAAACAAGCATTTTAGATAGCTCACAAAATATTTTTGTACACCGTACCAAAATTTTACGTTGTGGTTTAATCCTACTTAACTGCTACCAAATGAACCAATTCAATCCTCTATAGGGTTTAGGTGCCGAATGAGAGTTTTAGACAACACACACAACATTTTTGTACGTCGTATGAGATTTTTTTTGTTTGTGTAGTACCCAAAAAATATTGCATACCTTTAAGATAAATTAAGATAATAATTAAATGGGAAAGATTAAAAAGCTTATATTACGCAATTAGCATAAACATGATAGTAAGTGAAATTACACTTCATGCTTTAAGGATATGTTACATCCACCTTACATTTCTTCCATAGTCAATGATATAATTTGAATAAACTTTGATCAAAGAATATTATTAGATGTTAATTGTGATTTTATATGTTAAAGTAGTGAAGCAATAAGAAACTACCATGTATCACTATTAGATTAGTGACTAATTGTGATTAAGGTATAATTAGCTAGTGATTAAAGGGTAAGTAAGGTTTACTAATCATGATTAATTATGTTATTCTTGATTATTAGCTTAGTGCTAATCTAGATTAATTAATTAAAGTATGTATGATTAAATTATGGTAATTGAAGTATTCTAGCAATTAAAGAGATATATAAAGACAAAATGGTAAACCTAAAAGGATAAGTTGTACAAAAAGGTCATTTTTACCCTAAACCCTATCAAAAAGGGGGTGATGATGGCTGATGATCATCCATTTCGTGCTTAGAGAGAGAAAGGAAGAAAGAAGATGAAAATGGAGAAATGAGCTTTAGTGAGAGAAAGTAGAAAATTGAAGCGAAAGAGGGAGAATTGGTTTCCAAGACCTGAAGAAGGAATGTTCCTCTCATCAAGATGAATCTATTGATCTAAGAATCTTGTGGTAAGATTCATTTAATACGTTGTATATATTAATCATGATTAATAGTATGATTATTCAAAGAATAATTGTGATTTTTAAGTATTCAAGAAGGGTATGATAATTAGTTATTTAAAGTGCACGAAATTTGGAATTTATGGTTGATTGTTCTGTAAAAATGATATCTGATCATGTTCTAATTGCTTAGATGTGGATATATATGAAAGATAAAATAAATTACTTTTTATTTGTTCATGTTATACAAAAGTGATTAAAAACTGTCAAATTTGTTCAGTTTTAGATTTTATGTTAAAAATTTAAGTTAGACTAATCTTTGGGCACCTAAACCTGTCGGGCTTTATTTATATTGATTGGTAATATTTTAGTAGATTTTCATGTGGTGTAAAATTTTAGTGTGCTACCTGAAATCCTTCTTCTGCTATCTGAAATGCTTGTTTGGCACCAAAAGTTTTGGGGGGCTTGAATTGTGAAATTTGGAGTGTGATGTACTCAAATGTTTTTGTGTGTTACCCGAAACACATTTTCAGCACCAAAACCTATTGGGGGGCTTTTAGTTAAGTCGTTTGGTAGTATTTGAACAGATTTTGACGACGTGGAAATTTTTTGTACGACGTATAAAATTTTTTTGCTTCAAATGCTTTGTTCGTCACCTAAACTTGTTAGGTGTCTTGCATTGGGTCATAGTAGCATTTAAGCAAGTGGGAATAACAAGAAAAATTTTAGTACAACATACGAAAATATTTCTTGAGCTGCGAAAAATGCTTGTTCGGCACCTAAACTTGTCGGGGGCTTTAATGGGCTTGTTTGGGTAGCGTTTAAGCATGTTCGGACGATGCTAGAAAATTTTAAATGATGTATGAAAACATTTTGTGCAATGCCTGAAATGCTCATTTTGCACCTAAACCTATTGCAAGCTCGATCGTTTGGTAGTATTTGAGCAAGTTTAGAGGATGCGTAAATTACTCATATGACATACGAAAACATTATATGCGCTGCTCAAAATGCTTCTTCAGAACCTAAACCAGTTATGGGACTTGAATTGGTACATTTGTTAGCCACTTACCTGGTTCGAACAATGCGTGAATAATCCTACAACGTACAAAAAAAAATTGTCCACTGCCTGAAATGCTCATTCGATACCTAAATCGGTCTAGGTGCTTGATTTGGCTCGTTTGGTATCATTGAAGCGGGTTTGGAAATCACACAAAAAATTTATGACGTACATGTGCTGACCAAAAAACTTATTCGGCACCTTAATCTATCAATGGGCATCAATTGGTATGATGAGTAGCATTTGAGCATGTTTGCTACCCGAAATGCTTTGTTTGTTACCCAAAATGCTCATTCGGCACAAAAACTATTGGGGCTTGAATTGTGAAAATTGAAAGCATTTGAGCAGGTTTCGACGACATGTGGAATTTTTTTCCGGTGAATGTTTTATGCTTCCCAAAATACTTGTTCGGCACCAACAGCTGTCGGGGGGCTCTGGTTCATTTTCTAGTCTTCGACCAAGTTTGAACCAGGAACTAAATTTTTGTACAACATACGAAATGTTATGGAGTTACCTGAAACAATCGTATAACATCAAAAGCTGTCAGGGGCTTATCAAAATGTTGTGAAGCATTAGAGTCGGTTCAGACAATGCGAGAAATTTTGTATGATGTACTTATAAATTTTGTACGCTGCCCAAAATGCTTGTTTGGCACCTAAACATATTGGGGGGGTTTTATTAGTTCCTTCGGTAGTCTTTGAGCAGGTTCAGACGACAAGCAAAATTTTATTACAACGATATGGTGTCTGAAATGCTTGTTCAGCATCTAAACCGGTCAAGGGATATAATTAAGTTGTTTCGTAGCAGTTGAGTAGTTTCAAAAATGCACAAAACTTTTGCACAACAAACGAAGATGTTTAGCGTGGTGCTCAAAATGCTTGTTCAGCACCTAAGTCCATCAGGGGGCTTGAAACGGGACATTTGGTAGCATTTAACAAATTTGAACATAAAATGAAAAATTTCATATAACTTACGTAAACTATGCTTTGCCTGAAACATTCGTTCAACACTTAAATTTGTTGTGGGGCTTGAATTGATTATATAAATTTATAACTGATGAAATTATATTGTATTGATAATTTCTATTAAATGCATAATCATTAATTTTATCATAATGATGATCATATATGTATGATCTTAATTCATTATATTTAGTAGACTCTTATTTTATTTTAATTTTTTTTTTTTTTATTCGATACAATATTGTATGAAATACAATTTTTAAACTTTAAATTTTTAGAATAAATTAAATTGAATAGCTAGAAATACTAATATTTATATAAAGAAATTCATTAAATAGATTTCCTTATTTGTTAGTTCAGGGATAGAATAATTAGTGCACATTTCATAATTGTTATGAATTAATTACCTAAATGAGAATCAATGGTAGTCAAGGATAAAGATGTAATATGAGAGGTTAACGGATATAACCTATTCATATTACTAATGTTAATATGGAGGAATACATATATAGTGACTATATTTATGGTATTTTTTTGTGTAAATATATATTATGGTCATTAAGAGTGAACCTCTAAGTATTTAGTAGAATTACATTATAGTTAATAATTATGTTAATTAACATAAATAATTTATCTTCACTAATAAAAATTATTGAAAGTTAAAACTATACGCATATCACTCTCTCGCGCCTTCTACCATTATTCGAATAATAAAAATTATTAGAAGTTAATGTGAATTTTGTAAGTAAGTTTGGGTTTTAAAAATATTTTAAATATTAAAATAGTTTATAAAATCAATTTTAAATTTTAAATGGAGAGAGATTTTCATACAGACAATTGAAATTCGATAACAAAAAAAGAACGAATAGAAAAAAACAATGAAAAAATCTCTTAAGAGAAAACAACTTTTATTTTTCTTGATATTTTGAGTGGATCCGTGCATTTCAAAAATTGAGTGGATCCAATTTTTCAAGATGAGAAGAATTGACAATGAAGGTTGGAGATATCAAAACATTTTGTGCCACGCCCAAAATGTTGTTTGGCACCTAAAACGGTCAGGGGGTTTGAATTGGGTCGTTTGATAGCATTTGAGAAGGTTTGGACAGCATAAAATTTTCGTAAAACGAACGAAAAATGTTTCATGCTTTTCTCGAAATACTTGTTCGGCACCTAAACTTATCGAGAGACTCGAATTTGGTCGTTTGGACTCTAAGGGGGCTTGAACTAATGCCGAACCACTTATTAAACATTTCGTGCACTGACCGAAATGCTTGTTTACCACCTAAACTTGTCGGGGGTTATATATCGGGTTGATTAGTAGAATTTCAGCACGTTCGGACGACGAGCTAAATTTTTGCATGATGCATAAAATATTTTGTGTGGCGCCTGAACTGCTTGTTTGACACCTAAACCTATTGGGGGCCTTAAATTTAGTCATTTGTAGTATTTGAGCAGGTTCACACAACATGCAAAATTTTGCTAGCATTTCGTGTAATGCCCAATCAGCACCTACACCTATAGATGGGCTCGATATTGGTCATTTGCAATAGGTTCCAATCACAAACGAAAATTTTCATACGATGTATGAAATTGTGTGCTGCCCAAAACACTCATTCGTTACCTAATCCTGCAGTCAGCTTAAATGGGTCATTTGGTAGCATTTAAGTTTGTTCAAATGACAAGAGAAATTTTCGTAGGCTGGACAACAACATTTTGCGCCCTACCTAAAATGCTTCTTTGCTGCCTAAACCTGTTGAAGGGCTTGAATTGGGACATGTCACAACATTTTAACAGGTTTGAAAGACACAAAATTTTCTTACAATGTACATAAAACGTTTAGTGTGATGCGTGAAACACTTGTTTGGCACCTAATTCTTTCGAGGACTTTAATTGGTAGTATTTTAGCAAATTTTGACGATGCAAAAAATTTTAATACCATGTATGATGTTTTGTATTCAACAAGAAACGCTCATACAGCACTGGAAACTGTTGGGGACGTGAATAGAGAGTTTGATAGCATTTAACTAGGTTTGGACGACACATGAAATTTTTGTACGACGTACGAAAATGTTTTGTGCACTGCTTGAAATGCTTGTTTGGCACCTAAACCTGTTTGGTGGCTTGAATTTGGTTGTTTAGTAGTATTTTAGTTGGTTGGAGGATGAGCAAATATTTTGTACGACGTACAAAAATGTTTAATGCGCTGCCCGAAATGTTCGTTCGACACTAAAAACTATTGGGGAGGCTTTAAGCAGGTTCAAACTACAAAAAAAAATTTTGTACGATGTACAAAAATGTTTTCATGTAGTGCGTGAAACTCTTGTTTGGCACCTAAACTCGTCGGGGGCTTTAATTAAGTCCTTTGGTAGTATTTAAGCTAATTCTGACGACGTTCAAAAGTTTATCAATGTACAAAATCATTGTGTGCGCTATCTAAAATGCTCATTCGGCACCTAAACCGGTTGGGGCTTGAATTAGGTCGTTTAGTAGCATTTGACCAGGTTAGATGTAATATTGAAAGATTTATTGGTAGATATCAATTTCTCATGATATTTTGGGTTGTTTCTGATAATTTTTTATGATTGAATTTTGAGGAAAAAATTTGATTAAGCTAGGGAGAATGTAACACTAAAAAAATCACCAATTTTTAAAATTAATTAAGTGTAATCAATTGCGTGTTTTAAATGCCAATGGTGAATGGAAAGATGTAAAAGCTAGTGTTAGACAATTAAAATACACATAATGGTAAGTAAAGTTCTCTTCGTGCTTTGAGAATATGTCATCTACACTTAACATTTCATCCCTATCAATAAAACATTTTAAACAAACATTAACCAAAGAACATTATTAGATATAAAATACAATTTTATAGATTAAAGTAGAGAAGCAATAAGAAAGTGTTGCATGTCACTATTGGATTAGTGACAAATTGTGATCAAGGTGTAATTAGCAAGTGATTAAAGAGTAATTAAGATGAATCATCATGATTAATTAAGTAATTATTAAAGATCAGGCTTAGTACTAATCTAGAATAATTACTTAAGCTAAGTAAGATTAAATGATAATAATTGAAAATCAGAATTAGTACTAATCTTGATTAATTAGACAAATAAGCGTAAAAAGATAATTCTAATAGGATAACTTTGACAAAAGTGTATTTGTACCCTAAACCTTATTTACAAATGTTACAGTATGGATAAAGATCAATCATTTTTTTGTGGCTGTAGAGAGAGAAGGGGAGAGAAGGAGAGAATGTGAGAGGAACATGGAAAAAAAAGTTTTAGAGAGAGAAAGTTAAATGTGAAGGGGCAAGAATAGGGTTTGGCCTCCAAGCCCATGAGAAGATGTGTTCCTCTAATTAAGAGGTCAGATTGGCAAGTGCAAGATCTTGTACTTTGAAAATTGCCACAATTTCATAGTATCCCAGAAACTCAACCTTGTATATATTGTTGTTGATACTCGCAAAAATATAAAAGAAACTATCTGCGCTTGATAACAATTTTGACTTAACTTGATACTTATACAACGTGTTTGTGCATCAAAACTTGTAAAAAAAAAATTTGTTTCATTGTTAGAAATTGAGCTTGATAGATAATTCGCCCATGGACACATTATCCTTCATGGTTGAAGTAGATTTGACCTCAAATCTGAAGTGTCACTTAATCAAACATTGACATGATTCGCTTTTGACTATAGACAAACTTTGTCAATATAATATGGATCATTAGCCACAATTCTGCTTAGGTCAACACACTTAATAAAAATTTTCCCTTCTTTTTCTCGAGTGGAAATTATGGACCCGTTACATGTCAGAATGACATTCTTCTTTTGGGCATTAAATTTCTTATCACGGTCAAGTTCTTTTTCCATTGTTATGGTTACAATCTTATCTTAACAAATAACCTTAAATACTCAATTGTGCTATTAGATATCTTCAACAATCTCATCTTGATTGCTTTGGTAATCAAGATCAAATAATCTTTTTTCGTGAGGATATATAATTTCTTCTCCTATGACAATATCTTCTTCTTCTTCAAAAGGCTCTGGATGCATATTTTGTTTCATCTTTTCTTTCTTATAATAAGGTTTTTCATAGGCATGATGGATATTTTGTTCCAAGTTTTTAACTTTGTAGCTTTCCTTTTTCCCTAAATTAACTTGATACGAAAGAAGTTCACTTAAGTTAGAAGATCTTGATCGAAACTGTGTGGTAGGAAAAGTTTTTTTCTAAGAAAGCTTTCTCTCATTAAATTTTTCATGCCTTTCTAAGTACTAACATCATTTTCTCCATGCCGTATCTTGTTTTCAACAAGATCTTTCCACCAATAATAAGCATAACCAATGAAAGTTTAGGAGACTAACCTTATTTTTCCTCTTTTGTATAATCTCCATAAGCAAAGTACGACTTAACCTAGTCCAACCAAGATAAATATCTTTCATCATCCACATAACCGCTAAAATGAGGAATACATAACTTTCTATGTTTGCTATCATGGTTAGAAGCTTTGCAGCTTGGATTATTAATTGAAACTTTTAACTACTATGATGCATGTAGTAAAAAATGAGTCAAAATCATGTTTGTCTAATACAGGTGACTGTCCTCATTAAAATACCCTTAGAGATACATCAATAACATCAAACCTAGTAAAAAGGAGTACCGCGGATGAGCCATGGCATCCAACAACGAAAAACAAAGCTAAATTGCTTAACATCTCATGAGGTTAGAAAAAAACCAAACCACCCCTAAGACACCTACCAAGGCTACCGGCTTGAATCAAGGAAGTTGTATTATCTTTGTGGGTTATTGGGTCTCCAAAGAACGTGTCACCACCACCCCATCACCCACCATGTATCAATTAAAGAAATCCAACCCTTCACCAAATACAAGAGCTCAATGATATCTTCATGATACTTTACCATCAAACCGTTGAAAGAATCATAAAGCTCACCTCCTACAAAACCAAACAATCTAATCAAATCCAGTAAAACAACTAATATGTAGTTTAAAATAAATTAATTAAACTACATACATAATACTAAAAATCTAACATGTTGACAACTAGGTTCCGTCGTATATTTCGTAGGTGTCAACAATCAAAATATGATTTTTTAATAAAAACCATACATCCAATTAGCCCAACCATGACTTTAATTTTAGGATCCAACGGTCGGATCGGTCAAAAAATGCATTTAAAGCACAAGACACCCTTTGACGGTATTCTGACGACCTACTCTGGTTACCAATTCAATCAATATCTGGTACCATTCTCTGTTGGCAAGGGATTTCCAGCAGTAGGTCATATGTTGTCATCCGAGATGAGACGAGTTTCTGGTGAGCATTTGAAGTTTTCAGAACACCTCCTCCAGACGACACCTCTATCACATGTGACTCCAGCAATTTCGAGAATAATCTATGAGATAGTTTTCTTTCTTTCTATTTTTTTTCTCCTTTTCTCTCTCTATGCGTCTTTGCTCATAAAAAAGGTTTTTTCCCATTATTTCCTTTTCTTATTTTCAATTACTAACAATAATAAAAAACATTATATTATTTGATAATATAAATATCAATTCGAATAACGTTTTTTATTTAAAATCTCTTCCAATTCAAATTAGTAGCCGACCATTACTTCCCTTAATTTTTGCCGATCGCGATCCCACGTAATCTGAAAAATCTACCCTTAGTGTAAATATCAAAAATTTGAAATTCAAACTGACACGTGATGCCCAAGATTCAATTGCGTAGATGATTCCCTCAAGTGATATACGTGGCACATAACGATAAAAAATTAATAACACTTTGCCAAACATTTTTCGTAAATCCAAGAATAGAAAATTAATAGTTTTACACAATAAACCCCTCAAAAGAAATTCCTCCCCCAAATAACAAAGTTCTCTTTACTTAAATTGTCAAGCTGTATTTTTTTTATGCCAAAGCTACTTAATAATTATCGTCAAACATACATGTTGTGTCTACTTTGATTTGACAATCGAAAGCATCTAGCAATCATATCAATATTATATGCACAAGTTACCTCACCATTTTTCAAGCAATTCAAGTGATAATCTTAAATATTGATAGTCCTAATTCAGTCATCATCAAAAACACAATCATAAACCGTGTAGTGCTGTCAATCGAGCCGGTTCGAGCCCAGGACGGCCGGCTCGTCGAGCTTGCTGAGCCAAACGAGCCGAGCCTGCCAAGCCTATTCGAGCCGGCTCGTTCCAGCTTTTCTAAAAAAAATTTAGCTCAAGTCGACTTGCGAGCCTCGAGGTTAAACGAGCGAGCCGAACCGAGCCAGTCGAACCTAAACGAGTCGAGCAAGACGAGCCTAACATAGAAATTTTATTTTCGTAAATTGAAGTTTTATAATTTTCCGTATTATGTAATTTTAAATTTTAATGAAAAATTTATGTCTATTGTTTTCTTCAATCCAAAAAAAATGCATGATAACGTTTGTATGTAGCGCCTCCATTATGCCAAAGAAACACGAAAACAACAGCAACGAATCAATATCTCAAAGAAACTCGAAAACAATAGCATCGAAACATTGAATCAATAGCATTCAACATATATAGCATCTGATTTGAATTCAATTCGTGAAAGAGTTAATAATTAATAATCATGCATTGTACGAATGGAAATATAAACACTGAAATCATTCATTGTGCCAAATAAAAAGTAAAATAAGTTACAAAAAAATCTTTTAATTGTTCGAAAAGATTACAGAAGAACGAACCTACTCCACAGAGTGACACGCTTCAAGGATGGGAAAAGGAGAGAAAGGGACTCGGGTGAAAGGAAAGGAAAACAAATTGACCGAAAAATGGGTGATATTGAAACAGGAGGTTCTCGGGTTGCATACAGAGTTTGCAACCGAAATTTGGAGGGATGATTTGTGGATGAGGGAGGAGCTTAACCTCCAAAAATTAGGGTGAAAGCTTCAGGGAAACGGAAGATATGCAGAGGGGATTATCGGGTGCCAAAAAGGTGGTTATCGGAGGGGAAATGGGGATGGCCGGAAAATGAAAGATAACCGGAGATGGAGAAGAGCTAATGGGGATTACACGCTTACCCTAAGGCCACAGGAGAGTGGCTGAAGACGTGTAGCACAGCCTAGCTTACCCTAGCTCGGAAGGGAAGCCAAAACCTTGAAGAAACGCTCTCGGGTCGCCGGATATGACTCACCGGAAAACCGAGTCTTGGAGGTTGGAAAAACCACAGCCAAGGAGAAAATGCAAAGCACTTTTGTATTCAAA
>QAOC01037391.1:113372-145174 GCA_003255005.1 Begonia fuchsioides | reverse complement strand
CATGCAAAAGATAAAACCCACACCACACCCATGGAAACCCATTTTGCAAACCCTAACCCTAAAAGTAAGTTGGTAAAGCTGAAACAAACACATTCAAAAGGCTGAGATTCAGACGTCCTTATCCCTTGGAATTGAGCTTGGACCAATGTCTCGAGGCTTGTGGACTTCAAAAGAGGAAAGTGTTCTTCCCGGGTAAGGCTTTTCTTGGAACTGGGCTCTCTGTGATTGCCTCATTTGATCAAGCAAAAGGTGTCCAATTTCAACGTTTGACCACTCTCTCGAAAGCTTGGGAAGTTGGCTACATTTCTTATGACGACGTTGGTTTTATCGGAGTTGAGGATGGCTGTCAAAATGGCTGAGAAAGCATCGGAGGTCCAATTGTGCCGAATCCAAATGTGGTCCCCATGCTTTGTTTCTTGGACCACTAGCATGTGGTCCCATCTCCACCAAAAGGAATCCAAGCTGGCGCCCTAAAATGGCCTCAAATGGCCATGAACAAAATATAATGTTTTGTGCAAAAATGAAACCCTAAATATAAGTGTTACATTTAATTTTTCCAAGGGAACATTCTCCCTCCTTCAAGGGCCACTTGGGTCATGGCTTGACTTCAAAAGGAAAGGATTGGGCTGCTCCATATCCACCTTGGTTGTCCTCTAATTTCTCATTTCCTTCAAATGGCTCTCGAGCCAAGGTTTGACTCCAAATTGGTGAAGGCTTGGAGCCGACAAAGGTTGAATTCTTCAATGAAATAAAGAGCTACAAAATTAGCAAACATGTCGATAAACATTTATGGAAAGATAATTTTAGGGACATCCATATCATGTCACAGAGGGATCGTCCGATGGAGGTGGAGCAGCTGTGGGTGTGGCCTCTGGCGAGATGGTAAAAATTCCAACTCAATGTCGGTTTTGTGTCTCATTGAATCGCCGATCTAATATTGAGATACGGGCATCCATCATGTCAAGCCGTTGGTGGATTCTATCAAATGAATTCTCCAAAAATTCCTAGGGGTCGTGCAAAAATGCCTTGATCCGGCGGGTTGTTGATGGACGATGACGACTAGCTGCTTCAGCTTGTTGTTCTTGGTCTTGGTCAGCGCCCTCGTGCTGGAGTGGCTGTGATGTCGAACTCGGATGATCGGCTTTGAAGATCCACTCACCGTCGGTGTTTTCCACAATACCCATCCTCGCAAGGGTAGATTCAGTATAGGTGTCGACTTTCCTAACCGGGAGAGGTGTCTCGGAGGAAGGAAAGTTGACACTGTATTGGTGGAAAATTTCCGTCAACAAAAGGTTGAACGACATGATTTGGACGAGTTTTCAAAAAGATCAATCATCCTTTTTAAAATTACATAACCAACATTAAAGTTGGTTCCAATGAAAATGTGGTAAAGAATGTGCAAATCCATACCACTCATGTGATCCCTATGACCATCCCTAGGTAGGAGGTTGTACGAGATCATGTGGTGGACAAGGCGAGCCGTGACTTTCAAGTAATTGGCTTTTGGTTTAGGGGGAAGGTGAGTGTCGGGATTTTTCACAACAGAGCGGAGAAACTGAGTGTATTCACTCGTTTCGACACAATGAGGATCGGTGAAAGGCTCGTAGTAGCGAGAGGCTCTCTCGTTGCCTATAAAATTCAACATCTCGTTGAGCTTACGTTATGCCTATAAAATTCAAGACGTGATAGTTATGCGTTCTCCGTACACATAACTAGACACTTGTAAAGGGTTTGGTGAAAACGAAAAATTGGCATAAAACATGTGAATTGGGGTTTCGTAATACGGTCCTCGTAATTCGGTTGGAAAACACGGCTTGGAATAATGGACTTGCATTGGAAATCATATAAAAAATTTTATTGACATTCTAAATCTAAGTACAAATTAGAATCAAACGAGGGCCCTACAATAGGTTCCTCCGGAATCGAAACGGAGGAAACCTTGGATTTTTTGGACAATTTGCACTTTTTTGTACGCAAAAACCATCAGAAAAATGCGAGTTTAGGGCACCAGTCTGGTATTTAATGGGGCCCGTGGTCGAAACCTAGTAACGATGCGGTCGACCCCTTCCTATGCTATCGCCACCCTAAAACGATCTGGAATGAGATGCGGTCGACACCTTGCTAAGCGGTCGACACCCTAAAACGCTCTGGAATGAGATGCGGTCGACTCCTTACTTTGCGGTCGACACCTTAATACGCTATGGAATGAGATACGGTCGACCCTTTACTTTGCGGCCGACACCCTAATACGCTCTGGAATGAGATGCGGTCGACCCCTTACTTTGCAGTCGACACCCTAATATGCTCTGGAATGAGATACGGTTGACCCCTTATTGTGCGGTCGACACCCTAATACGCTCTGGAATGAGATGTTGTCGACCCCTTACTTTGCGGTCGACACCCTAATACGCTTTGGAATGAGATTCGGTTATTGTACGGTTGATACCCTAATACGCTCTGGCAAAGGTGCGGTCGGCACCTTCGTATAAATGCGGTTGACACTATTGCTAAGTTGTCGACACCTTGTATAATTACGGTCGACACCTTGTATTTCACGAAAATGAAATACCGAAAGAAGAATGGAAAGTTGCTTACATTCGCAAGGTCGACATTTGCATCACTACACAGTCGATGCATCCCAACTAGGTTGGCACCCATCTAAGTGTCAATCATGCGCAAAATATCAAACGATTACAATTGTTAACGTTTACATGAAATCACAAATGTACACGCGTACAAGAAATGAAAAAATTCTTGATCTCCTAATGTACAACGTCGCAGCTAGTCTTCAAACTCTAAGTTCTTGAACTCCTCTGCAAGTGCGTCCTCTCGTTGTTGGTCCCTCGTGACTGCGTCGCTCCAGTCCTTCATGCAAATGAGTGCTTCCATGAGCTCCGGTGCCAGACTTCCCCGTCGATCCTCGTACACGTGTCCACCTGCACTGAAAGCCGACTCTGAAGCTACAAGTGAGACAGGCGGTGTTAGTAAATCCTGTGTCATGTTCGAGAGCACGGGATACATGGCTGCGTTGGATTTCCACCAACCCAATATGTCGAATGTCTCGTCTCGAGAAATTCAAACTCGAGACTCTAAATACATGTCGAGTTCACTCTTATCGAAAGCATATGAATGCACATCGCTTTCTAGTTGGGTGTCAATGGCAACCATAGGATTTAACGCTCTTCCGAAATAAGAACTACCACCCGACATTGATGCCACATCAGAAGAAGTATGAGTTCGTGCACCAGAAAATCTAGTTTGGTAAGTACCAAACAAAGTAGCAAGGTCGCTGTAACGACCCGATTCCCGAGACGCCGCTTTCTGCTTTACCTCATTTGCTTACTTTACTTTACTTTACTTCACTTACTCGCAGGCAGCCCGAGAACCGGTCTGTTACTAGATTCTTACTTACTTACATTACTTTGGTGGAAAAACTCATTTCTTTAATTTCTGAAAACTACTATCTTTAATTTATCAAAAACAGTTTACAAGGAAACCGTCAAATGATAAAAACATACATTTGAATTCCACCTTTAAATAAAATACATAAGCATTCAATAACTTAAACTGCAGCGGAAGACAATTACTTTAACTAAAATACATTCATTTCAAAAGCTTTGAAATCCATCACACGAAAATAAGGTAATACATTTAATTACATCTTCAAAATATTCAAAATATTTAAAACATTTTTATAAAATATCTATGTGTGTCGTACATCACTCCCCGTCGGTCGTTGCTCAATAAACTATATCATTTGAACACTCTTCTGCTCTAACTTCTTGAATTAGTCATTGGCACACTTTCCTTCATTATATTCCCTATATTGCAAAGCCTAAACTATGAGCCTAAAGTTCAGTAAGAAACATAACTAAAAATGCAATGCATGAGTATGCTATGTCGTTAAAACAATGCACAATTTCATTCACGTTTCTTGGGTTTCATATTTTCTTTATCTTTGGAAATATTACAGGATCTCAAGAACACTTCATCCATCTATTCAACTTCTACTGATCTGGGGCCTGGGCCCACTTACTTACTACTTGGAGTGCTCAGGCCTGTAATAACCATTTACTTTACTTTACAGTTCTGATATTCAAGTTCTTAATTCATCGGAGACGAAACATAATTGGCATCTCATACCACCAATCATACCTCGTTTACCTCCAACTACGTTGTAAAACATGCATGAAAATAGTTCGTAGACATTTTGTAAACTTATGATGCATGACCATATGAACATGAAAACATCACTTAATCATATCACATAACATGAAAATAAGCATTCATCACCAAACATGTCATGCAACAAACATGCAGCACACATCAAATAATCATCCTAATCTTTGCAATGTAGTCCCACTTAAGGGCCAAATAATCTTAATGCTAACTTACCTTAGCAGCTAGGTTGAGTTGATCCACTTGAGTCTCCTTCTTAATCCAGTCGATGGCCTAAACCTATAAATCATATTCGGATCAGAATTTGCATAAAGCTTAACTTTCTGTTCCAACTTTGAACATCTATAACTTCCTCTATATTGATTCATTCCTGATGATTAAGGTATCAAATTGTTCCTTAAGGAGTCTAATAGAACTTCTTAGAAGACACCAAATTCAGAAAACTAACGCATGTCGACTTACGTGGACAAAACAAAGGGCATTCACTGTTTAAACAGTGATTGGGTCGACATAAACTTTCAGGGGTCGACCCATGTCGACAAAACAGAGACTGTGTGTTCTTATCGGTCGACCCAAACTACAAGGGTCGACCCAAACTCTTCCCAGTTTTCGTACACTGACTTGCGACGTCCGTTTCATACGTAAACTCAAATTCGTGCTACAATATGACCGAATCTCAAAAACCCTAACCTTGCATACAATCAACTGATTTTCTAACATTCTACTTGAAATCCTTCATTTTTATCCATCAATCCAACCAATATCATCATATTATCCTTACTGAACTTAAAAGAAACTTAGAAGATAGAATAATACCTTGAACTTTAGCCTTCACGAATTTACTTGGGATTTTCTACTTCACCTCTCTTGAAATAACTCACTCACTCACTCAAGGACGCCTAAACTCACCCTTTTTCTTTCGCAACACCTCTCTTCTTTGACAAATCTCACTCTCCTTTGAGCTTAGAGCAACCAAACGGGAGAAAATGGAAGAGGGTTCGTGGCTGGGAGAAACATATGGCAGTCCATGCCTTTTATGTCCTTTATTAACCATAAACAATATTTCCTTCAAGTCCACCAATGAGAACTCTACATGTTTTGGCTGACTTTTCAACGGAATGTATGAATGTATCGACCGCTCGTCCAATTGTGTCGACCCAATCTATTCCCGAGACTGACTTATGTTGACTGCTCGTCTGTTGTGTCGACCCCAATCTTTTCCCGAGACTGACTTATGTCAACCGCTCGTCTGTTGTGTCGACCCAAGGGATTTCCTGAGAGCGATTTGTGTCGACTGCTCGGTCTTGGGGTCGACCGAAAGTGTCAATTGTGTCGACCCTTTCTAAGTCCTGGGGTCGACCGAAACTATATATTGTGTCGACCCCTCTTCAATCATGGGGTCGACCGAAAGCATACTAAAGGACTATTTTGTGTCGACCCCTCTTCGATTCTGGGGTCGACCGAAACATACAGTTGTGTCGACCCCTCCTAATTCCTGGGGTCGACACCCCTCCTAAATCCTGGGGTCGACCGAAACTTACATGAAGATTGTCCTTTAGTATATTTATCCCAACTTACTTCATTACTTTACTTAAACCTAGCAACCATCAAACATGTTGGACTTCAAATAAACATCAATCAAACCCAAACACTTGGGCCGGTGCACGGTGTGATACACCCCAAACAGAGTATTCTTATTCTAATTATTCATAATCGTAACCAATTCACGTGTCTCTAATTTTCCAACCTTTCCGAATAACTTTATCTCATATACCCCTTGAACATTATTCTCTTTATCACATTCAACCCTAATTTAACCAACATTCATCAAATAAAAAGAATCTCTAACACTTCAATCTTAAGGTCACAAATTCTACAATAAAAATGAGGGTTGTTACAGTCGCTACGCAATGTGTTTGGACTATATACGGTGGCAAAACCTAGGTTCTCTGAAATTTTATCAAGCAGCAACTTCGTGCCCTTGATTTTATATTTTGGATGCATAATACTAGCAAATGAAAAAATAGAAAGTACTTGAAGCCAATATTTCTGAAATTTAAATTCCATTGAAGTTACGATTTCATTAAATGCATCAATTTTTTTATATCTTTCAAAAGTAGAATTCAATCTTACGAACCACGGATGCACAAGATGCGTAGTCGGCTAATAAATTCCAGAGCATTCTTTGGTGGCTTCAAAAAATGGTTGCAAAAAGTTCGAGAAATAGATTAGCCATATCACAACTACACATATCGAAAGTAAAACATTGTGTCTTTTGACTAATAAAATCACAAATGACGTTCCAATAGGGTCTAGCATTTTCTAACATTAGATATGTTGAGTTCCACCGAGTTGAAACATCGGTTTTTTGTTTTCTAGGTCTGAGGTTAGCCGCTTTACAAAATTCTCGATACTCTTGTTGTCGGGCGTTTGACGAAGAAATAAACGAAATTGCACATCTAATTGTATCAATATGCGGTGATACAAATTGCATGTCATCTTTAACAATCAAATTTAAAATATGGCAAACACACTGCATATGAAAAATAGAAGACTGAGTACTATCGAAATGATAATATTTTTTAAACTGATTAACACAAACATCATTAGCAGAAGCATTATCTAACGTAATACTAAAAATTCTATCTCTTATATAGTATTCTTGTAGAATACTAACAATGTATCGATAAATTGTGATACCACTATGAGGGTATTCACAACTCCGAAAACCTAAACTGCATTTATTAAGTTGTCAATTCGCATCAATGAAATGCGAAGTCACAACAATATAGCCGAGTGCATTGGGTGCAATCCACAAATCAGAAGTAATACAGATTGACATCGTGAGTGCGTGCGAAAATAAAAGAAGCAAGTCATTTTTCAGTTTCTCATACAATTTTATTATGTCGCCTCGCAATGTACTGCGAGGAATTCAATTAAAGCTTGGATTAATGTATTATTGTATAAATGTTACGGTTCCCTCGCGATCAAACATTGAGAGAAGTAACTCTCATTGTGCCACATATTTTGCAGCACCTTCAAGCATTCTATCATGCAAATAAACGAAATTTCTGGTACCAAGAGTGTTTAATTGCAATTGCATACGATCTTTCAAGTGCAAGTGCTCGTGATATTTTTTGTAATGTCGATTCATTGTGCTAGTAGTGGATTCATAAGCATAATGATTGGCACAATAATTGCATTGTGCCCTATTTTCTATTTTCGTTCATATTTCTACGATTTCAAAATGTTTTCAAATTTCTGACGTTTTTGATTTCTTGGCCCGAGGGGCAGACGTGGATGCTTATGCAGATGTGTGTGTCAATCCAACGGAAAAAACTGAATTCATAGGTGCAAGGAAACGTTTCGAATTCTACATATTTAGGTGGTGAATCCATAATAAACAATGAATTATTTTAAAAAAAAATTCTACTTTGATACCGTTCACCGATTTGTTAATGAATGTTAAGGGAATCGTAGAACGATCAACATCTAGAAGGCTTTCGAGCGCGATGACTTCACAACGATTTGCACAGAAGGGTTTCGGGTAAGAAATTCTCGGCTAACTCTTATAATTTATAGAATTTCCTCATAACAGCTACCTTCGGTCGACCTGCAGTATTTCCATGGTCGACCGGAAGTTTCCGTTGAATATGCAAATTCTAGCCGTTACATTATACCGGTCGACTCTTTTTACAACGTCGGTCGACACTTTGTGTATACCGGTCGACCCTTTTATATCGGCGGTCGACACTTTCACTAACGATAAATACTTTGAGGTCGACATATATAAACGTGGTCGACACCTAAAATATTTTGGAACATTAAGCGGTCGACACCTTCTTATGCAGTCGACCTACAAAATTTACAATGTCGATTAAGTGTCGAACGTTGTTACACTAAGGGTCGACCGTACTATAGGTATTCTGAGCCTACCGAGCCAGCTCGCGAGCTGGCTTGTGACCGGGATCGGTTGGCTCGGTGTTCCCGAGCTCACGAGCCAGCTCGAGTGAGCCGACACTATAGCAAAACGAGCCGAGCTCGGGCTGCTACAGTGCCAAGCCGGCTCGCTCGTTTAACAGCTCTACCTCCGTGTTTCATCTCATGGCATCAATAACCATGTTAGCCTTCCATCGATGACTCGAAGTCAAAGTCACAATCTCCCAAGTATTACATCTAGCGACCATGTCTCAATTTTAAATCTTACAAAGAGAATAAGGACTTCAACTTCTTGTGGGACGAGAAAATCTGAAATATTGTCGTAAAAATATAACTCCCAAAGATCTTTAGTGTAAAAATTATGGTTGCTAGCTTGAGATCGTGGGTGGGACAGTTACTCACATGAGACTTCAACTGTCTACATGCATATGCCATAACCTTTATCTTCTACATCAGCACACAACCAAGTCTAATGTCTTAGGCATCCGTATAGAACGCATACGACTGGATGTATTACAAATTTCCAGAACATGTGCACTAGTTAATCTCTTCTGGAGATCCATGAATGGACTCTGACCGTTATATCTCACTCAAACCTTACAACTTTCTTAGTCAATTTAGTCATCGGTGCTGTAGTATTGAGAATATGCATGTTTTTTTCCTCTTTGTTTTCATGTTCATCACAAATGGAAGAGTTGTTAATGGAATAAGAAACTAGTCATTATTGTAAATAATAATTGAAATATTCTATTTTGGTTGGACAGTTATTTTGTGAAAACGCTAAACTTTATAGCCTCCCTAGTCCAATAAAATTATGAAGCACCTCTCTCTGTCCATATTCTTTCAAGCTAACAGAGAACATCTTACATTATGACAGATATATATCCACTATCTTAGCTCTATCTGAAAATTGATAATACAAGTTGAAATCCCACTTAAGTTAATACTCCACATAAACATTGTGCTTTAGGCTACTGATAAATGATCCATCCTTGCGCTTCATAGTCCCACCACCTCCCGCTGCCGTGCTGCAAAACTGACCAGGCTATGATTCAAGAGTTTCTACTAATGTCTGTGCCAGAGAATTCACCGCCTCCAAAAGGTGATGCAGCGACATCTAGACCACCACCGATGGACGTGATTAGCGCCGATAGGTTGCCACTCGGACTTCCACCCGCTGTCATTCCTAGACCTAGAAAATCAAGCGTAGTTTGCTTAGGACCAAAAATGGAATGATTCCCCATCATCAGTTCCTTCAATCCAGAACTATCATCATAATGGAGTCCCAGGCCAAGCCCTGCGGCTATGGAGGCGTGATCCGGCTCGACTTGCCACTGATTCCACTTATGCTGCGTAGAGGACGCTCCCAACTCTCGAAGAAATGATGCACTAGTGGCCGCAGCCCCCATTTGAGCTGCTTTCCGAAGAAGGGCTGTAGCTGATGTGGCAGGATGTGGAGGCGGAGGAGATGCATGTTGGCCTGCAGCCCCCAAAATTGATGAGCCGTGTTGACTAGACGAGACGTAGAGAGAAATGGGTTCGGAAGGTGAAGATAGAGCAAGTTCTGACGGACGATGGGGCCTTCCCATGGCCCTTATTAGGTCGGTAAATGCAGGGGGTTGAGGAGGTGGCAAGCTCACTGCTGCGTTTGAGGAAGCAAACAATCTCACCAATACACTACTGGTCGAGCAGCTATGGCTACTAGGGCTCGAACTCCCGCTGCAGCTGCCATTTAATCCCACTCCAGCTGCCGCTACATCTTCGATAATTTGTGGGGGAATGTCCAGCAAATCTGTAACCAAAATCAAAAGAGAGAAAAAAAGGTAGAGACCTTGTTAGAGAGATGCCTTTAGGAAAGAAAAAGGAAAGGTGATCAATAATGATTTCCTCTTTTCCCTCCCTCCCCTTCTTCTCTCTCTCTTTCTTTTTCTTTCTCTCTTAAAGCCATTTTTAAACCCTACTTTAGTTTTTGAATCACTTGAATGTGTCTTTATCACCAGGATTGCAA
Source organism: Begonia fuchsioides (assembly GCA_003255005.1). NCBI lineage: Eukaryota > Viridiplantae > Streptophyta > Magnoliopsida > Cucurbitales > Begoniaceae > Begonia > Begonia fuchsioides. The sequence continues at coordinate 135,048 of QAOC01037391.1, read as the reverse complement.
TTTTCTATCAGAGCCTAGAGGAGACTGGAGAAGGCTTATTGTTAATTGTTTATTCAGAGCTATGGAATCAATCAGATCGATTACTCTAATGTTTGGATATTCATCCACATAACTCCAAAAGATGAGCAACAGCCAAAGACAACTAAAATCCAAGACCAAAACTTGCATCCGACAAAACCAAACTTATAAAGATACGGAATGCCGTTCATCTGTACCTTGACTTCGAATGTGCAGAACTGAGGAGACGGCAGGCCCGTTGGAGGGTGGGGGAGCGGAAGCAGGCAGCGCCAGAGCTGAAGAAGATGGGGAAAGGGGAAGTTTTGAGTCGGACTGGGAATTCGGATACGCCATTGCTGGGGATTGAGGATGCGTTCGAGCTCTGGCGCTTTCCTCGGCCAACGCGTCGCAGAAAGCTCTGTGGGTGATGAAACTGTCCCTCCTTCATCAATTTCAAAACAGAAAACCAAAATCAAGTTCAGAAGATCGAACTGAAACAGCAGCGATGTAAGAACTAAGAGCAGAAATGGACCTAGAAAACAACGTGCCGCAATCGCACTTGTACTCTCTAGTCCCACAGATTTTGGAATGAGCTTTCCAGTCCGACTGCACTGCGTATTTCTTCGAACACTTGTTACATTTCCACTTCTTCTCGCCGTGTTTTCGGCAGAAATGCTTTTTAATTCCTGTGAGATCGCCCAGAGCTCTCGATGGATCGTGGTGGACACACGACGGCTCCGGGCAGACATACACTCTCTTCTTGACCTCCTTACTTGATCGCTGCTTAAGCTTCCATGGTAGATTATGACCTCTTCGATGCAGTTGCAAATTCTGATCCCTTTGGAAACCCTTGTTGCAAATTTCACAAACAAATCGGTTGGTCGCCATTAGAGTCTTCGGAGACAGTGCAATCACCTCTGCATCTGGATCTGAAATGAACATAGACAGGAGGAAGAATTAAAAATCCAGAATCGCATAAACTATTGGCTATGGAATTGAACTGAATTACTGAACTAACCTGGCATTCCTGGTAGGTTGCGTTTTTTCTTAGGTGCTGATTTTGGAGATGTCGGTTGATTTCCAGAGGAGGAAACACTAGCTTCGCCTGAAGTGGTGGAGGAATTGTCTAACTCAGTCTCCATGAATTCACTCCTGTTTTTTCTCTTCTACACTTCTTCTTCAATCAATGCAGAGGCCAAAAAGGGGAAAATTAAAATCTTAATCCATTACTCTCATAATTCAAGAAGCTTCACTGAGGAAAGAGGAAGGAGGAAGGAGGAAGGAGGAAGGGTGACGACAGCTCACAGGAAATTTTACTTTCTAGGGTTTCATCTCTCTCTCTCTCTCTCTCTCTCTCTCTCTCTCTCTCATCATCCACCAGTCAAGCTCCTATGTATCTTCATCCACCTACCAGCTCTGATGAGTTTCTGACCAAATTTCACACTACCCAAAAACAACAACAAATGATAAAATTGAAATACTGAACTCAAAGGTTTCGCGATCTCTCGCCTCTTTCTCCCCCAATCAGGCTATGCGATGATCCATAACCAGAACCTCCGGTGAACTCAAATCTACGGCGAGTAAACTCCGATCAAACAGCCCAAACTCGCAAAGAAACCATCGCAACTAATAGCTTCGCGGATTGAATAAAATTCTTTCTCGAGACCCTGCGCCGAGCAAACATGGAAGACGAACAATTCTGGAATGGAGAGCGGGGCGGCTACAGAGAAGTCAAAGAGATGGCAAAGTCTCACATAATTGACGACTTCTGACTTTGTTGATTCACAAAAAGAGACAAAAAAATGTAAATTTATTGGTTGTTTAAATTCGCAGCAATTGCTAATGTGATGAGTTAGGTAAGGATTAAGGTTTAGCCGTCTCAATTTTAAGTTACGGTCTGACTTTGGGTCGCACGGGGATGAGCGGCCTTACTTGGTCTCCTTGGTTTCGTTTGTTGTAAATTTAAACTTTAAATATTGTTAATAAATTCTTTGCAATTTATTATAATGTCAATGAATATATTGTCAACACACTTTTTTCTAATTTAGGATATTAGTCAATTTAAAATAGTTGTTTTTATTAATTTAGTTAATTTTAATAAGTTGTCGAGAAATAAAAGAGAATAATAATAAATTTTATTTTATTTACATCATTAATTTTAATAAAATAATTTTTTTTACAAATTTATAATTTTTTTTAATATTTTATTATCTTTTATTAATGAAATGTGTTGATTAAATGGACCAAAATCATTAAAAATAGCAAAAAAAACTTCATGAAAAGATATAAGTTGAAATTATAGTAAAGTTTAAGATATTCATTAATAATTTCTAAAGTTCAAAATATTAGTTGCAAAATATAATACAGAGTGTAAATTTATATTTACTTAATATTTTTATTCAAATTGATTAAAGATTAGGAAGAGATGAAGAAGCATACATGATTTGTGTTGCTTCGATTATAGATATATAGGTTTGGGTCAGTTTTTGGATTTATTTAACCTAAAAATATCAATTGAACCCAATAATTAATATTATATTAAAATATAAAAATATATATATATAATAAAAAAATATTTTTTATTTATTTTTTCAATGTTTAGTTTAATATAGTAGAAAGTTCTAATTTTATTTATTCATTAACTTTTAAATTAAAAAATAAAAGAAAATTTTAATTAAAAATCATATCATTTTAATAATATAAATTAAATTATCAGTACTTAAAACAAATTGAAAAACTATCCAAACCAAACCGATCCAAACTAAACTGAAATCTTTGGGTCGGGTAGTAAGTTTTTTGTTCAAAAATCAAATTGAAGTTTTTGATTTTTTAAAAAAATCAACCAAAATCGACGCATGTTTATCTCTACTCACACTCGGCTCGCCTCGTGTGGGTCATGTAAAGGGCTCACCCACGCCTAACTATGGGGCGGGGGGGTTCATGACTCTCACGTTGCCCACGGTCTCTCAAAAATTTATAACTATACTCTTCATTTTCCTCATTTTTGTTTCCCATAAGTCATAATTTAGAGAAACTATGTCAAATTTGTTAATTTTCTCTATGCTTCTTAGATATGGTGGTGAACTATTATGACACGTCTAAAAGCCTATTAGACTCAACCCTACATATGATTTTGAGATGTCTACATAGGGATCATCCCAACCGTGATCATCTCGACATGCCCGACCATGTCGACCCACGGTCGTGTTGCCTATTTCCTATTGCCAATGTGGTTGTGGATGCATGAATGTACATAACGAATGACAGGACGTTCAAGTTGTTCGAGAGTTTTCCAAAGTTTTTTGAACGATCTTCCAGGTTTACCGCCTGATCGAGAAATTCAATTCGTCATTGAAACATATCCGAGAGCTGAGCATGTATCCAACAACCCTTACAGGATGGCCCCAACCGAACTGAAAGAGTTGAAGGCTCAATTGGAACAATTAGTTAATAAGGGTTTTGTCCGCCCTAGTTTTTCAATGTGGGGAGCTCCGGTGTGGTTTGTTAAGAAGAAAGATGGATCGATGAGGATGTGCATCGACTATAGGGAACTAAACAAGTTAACGGTGAAAAATAAGTACCCACTACTAAGGATAGATGATTTGTTTGATCAGTTACAGGGCGCTAAAGTGTTCTCAAAGATTGATTTAAGGTCATGGTACTATCAGTTAAAAATAAAGGAGGAAGATATCTCTAAGACATCATTTCAAACTAAATACGGGCACTACGAGTTTCTGGTGATGTCGTTTGGATTGACTAATGCACCTGCAGCCTTTATGGGCATGATGAATCGGGTATTCAAGGAGTTTTTGGATAAGTTTGTATTGCTTGAAAATGTAATCGCTAAAACGCAAGTGCACGTATCGCAACGTAGTAATAAAAATATTGATCCCACGAAGACAAGTCAAATCTCTAATTTAAAGAATAAATTGCAAAGTATCATAAAGAATAAAGAATAACATTAAAGGTTTGATTTTTATATCTATCTTCTACTCCTAAATTAAACGGATAATTAAAGTATCTAATTAATAACCTAGATTAAGCAGAAAAGTAAAGTTGGTGGCCTGATGTGCCTTCCTTGCGGGTCAGCTCACCGTGGTCGGAAGAATGCGGTACGCTGGACTCGGATTTCGGGTTGCGTACGGCAAACAAAAAATTGGTACGTGGGAATTGTAGACTTGGGTTGCGAAAGCGGTTTATGATGGGAATGATGGGGAATGGTCGAATAAAAGTAGAGATGGCTCGGTGAAATAAGGGGATGACTCGGGAGATGGAAATATGGTGAAAATCGGGTTTGTGGAGGAATGTGATTACTGGGGGAATGGTTTTGGAGTTCGGGAAGGTTAGTGATGAAGGATGAGGTTGGACAAGTCGAATACTTGAGTAATCAAAGTATTCGCCTTGGTAGACCTCGGTAGTGTTCGGATATGACTCACCGATCACACTCTCGAGAGTTGACACACTCGGCCGGATATTACTCACCGGAGAAGGAATGTGAGAGGGAGCTTCGACTGGTTAGAAAGAAGGTGCAATGCACAATTTTTACTAAAATTCTCTCTATCATTCAAGTGTAAGGTTGATACACTTAAGTAGTAAAAACGTAAAAAGATAAGAAAGACAATGTAAGCCCTTAGATGACTTGAACGCTTCGAATTTAGCTTCGGGAACATCTTCGGGAACATCTTCGGTTGACTTTAGGTTTGGTTCAATAAGATTTGCACGGTTGACTTTGAGTCTTGACCGAGAGTGACTGTGGTTGTCCGAGAGGTGGCACCCGGGTGTAATAAGCTCTGAACCATGAGAGATTGGCTCGAGCCAATTTGGATCTGTGGCTTCTAAAATGCTCCTGGTGGTCAGTATGAAGTGACACGTGGTCTGGTTCTTCGGTTGTCCAGTAATGGTTCACGGGTGTGCGCGGGCGCATATGAAAAAGATTGAACCGGTGGTTGATCATATCCGAGTCTCAAGGGATCCGTGCGGCTGTTTTGTAAAGCTGTTGTTAGAGGATCTCCTAATGATTTGACAGCATGATCACGGATTTTATGGATGAAAATCACTTGTGGCTCGCCGGTTGTTGGTGATTGGTCTCGCACGCGCTCCCGGTGGATCCTTTCCGGACATCTTGAGATTTGTCCGTGTGAAATTCGAACCTTGTCTTTTTCTTGACCAAATAATCACATTACTTAAAGATTTAAGTAAGGTGGCCGGTAGAAATTGGTCAAGGTCTTCTAGTTGGCCGAAGGTGAGCAACCGGTCGACACCTTGATATAAGCGGTCGACACCTTGATACTAGCGGTCGACACCTTGATATATAGGCGGTCAACACCTTGATACAAGCGGTCGACACCTTGACATAAGCGGTCGACACCTTTGTTTGTCTTCTCCGATGAAATGTATGTTCCTCTTCTTTGAGCTGTTTTTCTCTTCCTTCTCTAAGGATAATTGCCGGCTAAGTAAATAAAACTAAGTGTGACCGAAGATAGACCGATGGGTGAACACTCGATCCGTGGGGATTGGATCGGGCTTCCTCCCATGTCGGTCACTTATTCTCTTGGGCCGAAGCCCTAGTGGACTTCGGCAAGGCCGACGACCGAGTTTTCGTTGGTCGTCGGGTCATGATCGTGGGGCGCCCAACTTGCAGTCAAGAGCCTCGGGTGCGACGCGGTCTAGCGCGCCGAGGGTGTCGCGGTCGGAGATGCTCGGACGCCAACTGAGCAATGCTCTTGACCGCTCCCGAAATGCCTCGGACATTGTTTCCGAGGGTAAGCTTCCTGCAAAATGAGCACACAAGTTAATAAAATCTCCCGTGCCCGTCGGGTCAATGTCCATGATATGCTCCGGTTGCACATCATCCTCCCGGGGTACTTGAGGATTTGCCCCTAAATCTATCTTTTCTTTATCAACCTCCCCGGGTTGGAAATTGGTGAGGCGCTCGTTGCCTAGAGGGGGCGATGATCTGTCGGGTGGTGTTTCAGAAACTCATCCCAATATGGGTCAAGGCATCGGCCAAGCAAGACTGTCTTCTTGGCCGTGGCATGTTTCTTCCCGGCCTCGTCCGCCCTTACTTGCTCCGGTGACAATGGGGCAAGTGTGATAGTACATTCACCCATTTTGAATGTATATCGGTTGGTAAGGCCGTCGTGTAGTACTTGGTGGTCGAATTGCCAAGGCCGCCCGAGCAATAAATGGGTGGCGCTCATGGGCACCACATCGCAAAGCACCACGTCTTTGTAGCTACCGATCACAAATTCTACCCGGGTACGTTCGGTGACCAAAACATCCTCTCGATCGGTAAGCCACTTCAAGAGGTAGGGTGTCGGGTGCTTGGTGGTTTGCAGCGCTAGCTTCTTGACCATCTCTCGGGAAGCTACATTGGTGCAGCTTCCGCCATCGATAATTAAGGAGCACACCTTATCCTTGATCGTGCATCTGATGTGAAAAAGATTTGTTCGTTGATGATCTGTCAGTTGTTGTTGTGTGGTAAGGATGAGTCAGATCATCATAAGCCTTGGCCCATCTTGGGCGTGACAGATTTCTTCTTCGACAGGGCTCGGTTTTTCCTCGGCCTTGGCTTGGCCCTCGTCCTCGCTAATAATTTCTTCGATCTCTTCGAGGACGGTCATCATCCGCCGGTTAGGACATTGGGCCGCCAAATGGCCTCGTCCGAGGCACTTAAAGCATTGGATCTCGCGGGCCCTTGGTTTCTCGTCTCTCGTGTCTTGTGGCTTGGCGTCTGCCACTCATGTCGGGGGCCATGGCTTTGGTGCCGTGCTGCGGTCGTCGGGTCTAGGCGCTGGCAGATACGGCGTGGTCTCCTTGGGCGCTATGCGTTGACTCACCACTTTGCCTTTTCGCTTGATTTGTCTTTCGACCCTTAGAGCCATTTGAATGAGGGTATCAAACGACTCCAAAGGCTGATGTTTCACGACATCACTAATGTCGCGGTGTAAGCCTCGGGTGAACCGCGCCATAATTTGCTCTTCGGGTTCGGCCAAATCACACCGAATCCAAAGTGTTTCAAAATCCGTAAGGTACTCATCCACCGAAGAATTACCTTGTCTAAGCCCTTGTAACTGGAGGAAGAGCTCTTGATGATAGTGGCTCGGGACGAACCGCTTTCGCATGAGATCCTTCATGGTTCGCCATGTCGTGACCTCGCCTTCTCGGTCTCTCCTCCTTTGTGCTCGAAGGCTATCCCACCAAAGACTAGCATAATCTGTAAGCTCCAAGGATGCCAATTGAACTTTTAATTTCTCGGAATGGTTGTAAAGGTAAAAAAATTTGTCGACCTTTTCAACCCAATCGAGAAATTTGTCTCCGTTGGAGGCACCATTCTTCATTCCAATCCGATTGGTGGTCGGGAAAGAATTCCTCATCGGATTCGCCCGAGTCATGATGTTGCGCTCGGTGGTGACCGGGTCCTTGTCTTCGCCTCGGTGGCGGCGTGCGTCTTTGCGCCGGTTGCGCTCGGTTTTGCTCGTCCATATCGTCGAGTCTTTGGAGCATCGCATCCATCCTCCGGTTGATTGCCTCAAGTTGTTCTTGAGTATTATTCTCGGGTTCTCGAGGCTCGGAGAACATCGTTTGTTCGCTCATCGTGGCTTGATCGCGGCCGGCGTTATGAATTGCACCGCTTCAAGTCATCATGAGTAATATGGGAAAAATTTGTGGGGGTACGGAAAAATTGAATCTTGGGACCTTTTAGGCTCTGATACCAAGATGATGTGCCTTCCTTGCGGGTCGGCACACCGTGGTTGGAAAATGCGATACGCGGGACTCGGATTTTGGGTTGCGTACGGCAAACGGAAAATTGGTACGTGCGAATTGTAGAGTTGGGTTGCGGAAGAGGTTTATGATGGGAATGATGGGGAATGGTCGAATAAAAGTGGAGATGGCTCGGTGAAATAAGGGGATTACTCGGGAGATGGAAATATGGTGAAAATCGGGAATGGTTTTGGAGTTCGGGAAGGTTAGTGATGAAGGATGAGGTTGGACAAGTCGAATACTTGAGTAATCTATTCGCCTTGGTAGACCTCGGTAGTGTTCGAATACTTGAGTAATCTATCGTGCAAAATGAGCACACAAGTTAATAAAATCTCTCGTGCTCGTCGGGTCAATGTCCCTGATGTGCTCCGGTTGCACATCATGGTCGAATTGAGAATTCGTAAGAATCTCGACTAGGACTTTCCGTAAATTGATTTACTTGAACTGTCATCGGTGGGTGCTGCAGCATTAGTCACAACATCAGTTTAGTTCCATTCCGAACACTAATAAACAGGGGCTGGCGTTGCCTCTATGGTTGGGTTTAAGAACAAGTTCAATTTGACCAAACTAGGTTGGAATGAACATGATGAAAACACTCTTAGCTAAACTGTGTCACGCGATCTAACCACCTAATAGTTTTAATACATGTCTTAGCAACACGCAAGGGCGTATTGTCGTGTTGCACTAAATGATATCAATGTAAAGTAATAATTTTCAGGTTTAACACTTAGCAAACACGCAAGGGCGTATTTTCGTGATTGCTCGATGGATAATCACAGCAAAACAAAGATATAAACACTTATTAAACCGAGTTCTAAAAGATAGCATGCAATTTCATTAAGCAAATCAATGTATAAAAAATCTTAATTTTAACTCAAACAAAATAGTTCTATTATCAGGAGTTCATATAATTCACGGAAAATAAAACGAAAAGCAAAGGAAGAGAATTTTGGTCCTCGCCGTCGAAAGCCGTTGGTCGCACAGCCTCATTCCCCCACCGCCGTGATCATCGTCGTGAACCTCTTCTTCGGATTTACGCCTGAAGCTTGATAGTTAATCTCGTTCTCCAATTCTACACACTCAATCTGTGGTATTCACGTTCCTTTATGTAGATTTCGTGCAGCTCGAGCAGATTTGAGAGGCTGTTACGATTTGGAGGAAGATCTGGATCGGTTTGGAAAGTAGTTGAGATTATGAAAGATTTCCAAATCTTCAAAGATATTCTTGTTTCTAAATTTGAATTTGAATTGATTCTTCCTTCTTTTTCGTGATTCTTCCAGCCTTTATCTTCATTAATCTTCTGCAATTGCATGGAAACAAAAATCCTGTGATAATACAAAATATACAAAATATCGGGCAAAATCACGTAAAAACAGCGTTACTGATGTTGTGGCATCGCTGCAGCATTATCCCTACAAAATCCGATTATTTCAATTAAATCATTATTGATTCCTAGCAATTTGACTACTAAAACCACGTGAATATTAAGTCTTTTCGAGACTTAACGCATCCCCAAACTTAAGTTATTGCTCGTCCTCGAGTAATGTCAATAAACAATCATAACAATTTTCAAATTTTTTCACAAAAGACCTAACTCGAGACAAATAATCACAAATGCATGACTTTCTAACTCATCTTAACTTGAGATCACTTCTCGATAGTATCTCCCCCAAAGTGAGTGTGTGCACTTATTACTATGAACATTAACCTTCCCAAAAATCATAAGTTTCATCTCATAATGCTAAAATCTTCAATTCTTTAAACATCATTCAAATTCATATCTTCCACGTACAAATTAAGAAAGATCTGAGCTTCATGACTTCGAGGGTGAGGAAGAATTTTTCTAGGCTTTTGTAAATAAGCTACTTACGTTATCATACCACTCTTTATATAATTTTTGATTCTTTATTCACTCGAGATGGTATTTCAAACGGGTAGCCCATTTAATTGCAACGAAGTTCCTCCCATTGTTCTCTTTATTTTTTTATCCCACCCATCGAGTACCCAAAAGGCTCACTCGAGATTTGAAAATGGATTGAGAAATTGCAAATATACTTCATTGTTCATCCACAAAGTCCCGATGAAGTGTCACTCAACAATCATCCACTTAAGCCCCGAAGAGTGTTATTTTCACACACCGATTATCCACCGATCATCCACTTAAGTCTCGGTGAACTACAAATGTTGTGATTGTCCTTATTTTTGGACTTTTTATGCCTATTTTTTTTTCTCTTCCCCAAACTTGTTACCATGTCACTCTTCACTTAAAAAATATGTTTGTCTCAAGCATTTATTCAAGCTAAGTTTCAAAAATATCAAATTTAAACAGAACATGATAACTCTTAGGAAAATTAGGAAAGATGATGTTCAAAGTAATAATTTCGTGTAAAGAGGATCTACTATGTTGAAGTGTCTCCTAAATTAAATAGACTTGAATTGTCATAATAAGTATCATCCATCAAGGGTTAGATAAATTAGGAAAATAAGGTCTATCATTAAACTATATGATTGCAAGCATTCTCGGCTATTCAGATTAAGGGAAATATTCATTATATAATTTTTTTATTTCGGTACACCCTCATCCCCAAACTTAAATTCGACAATGCCATCATTGTCAAACCCAAAACAATAACAGTGAACCGAAATCACAAAAAAAATAGGAGAGTAAAAAAAAGTTAGAAATTAACTCCCCTATGGAGATCGTTCGGCCTCTTCATCATTTGGGCTGTTTGGTTGGGCCTTATTGTTGGCTTGAGTGAACAATGATCGGACCTCCATTTTCTCCATAATGTCCAGCATGCAGTGTTTCTGGATCTCAATGTGGCTTATGCGGGTTTCCAAGAGCTGCAGACTCTTGAAAACTCATCGGGAAACTAGACCGATGGTGATGTTGCAGCTCTACGTGTAGCATCGGGAACTGTGGTGTTTTCTTCTTCGGGTTCTCCACCATCCTCCTGTGTAATGTAGAAAATAGTATATGGTGTGATTATACATGTGTGGCGGAGCCTCTGTTCTGTGTCCAGGACTAGAACTCCCGCATGAATATAGAGTTTGGACACTAATAATGGGTAGAGGAATTCATTTCTCTTCTTCGTTGCGTTCACGCATAGGCTCCGGTATATAATCATCCCGACCTTGATTAGTTTTTTTGTTAGAATGTAGTAGAGAAGAACGGCTCGCTCTCGGGTCACATGTTGCCCATGAGAGGAAGGAGAAATCTGAGACTTCACAAAATAGTACCAACATTTTGCGCTTGGAAGTAATGATGCCCTTGAGATTGTGAATGCTCAAAGCTTAGTACTCGCCACGTCGTGCCCGACAGAGCCACTGTGCTGAGAACGTCGGTGAGAGACTCCGATGAAGTGTTCTCCGAGTGGGCGAAGAACTCAACGGCGGTTGTTGGGAGCTTGTAGAATGAATTAATGTGTTCGGGCTTTATGGACATCATCTTGTGTCTGGCCATAACCTCTTCTGGCATATCACTTTTGGTTGTTGATCTTGTCAGTGATATATGTCGGGTATTCTTTCAAAGTCCTGGCAGTAAGTAGAAACCCATTCTCATCGGCGAAGGTGCTTTTCTTGAAGGTCTGCACGTATTGGAGTCGCTTGTCTGGATGGCGGCGGCGACGGACTCTGTTTGGCCACCGAAAGATAAACATTCTCCTTGCTGGTAACGTGCTCAGCGATGTCCTTTCATGTCAAAAGCAAAATCAGGATAGGCTCCATTGAAAATATCTGCTGAATTTCTGAAGATTCGTCTGATGCTCTCCCGAGTGCTATGGCTTCCTGCGATTTAAGGATGAAAAGAAACAGTTACTTTTAAATTTTGAAACGAAATAATTACCGCTTCTTAGAAAATCAACAGGCGATAAAAATCAGCCTAGAATCCAGATCAGTCCAATCGGATTGGACCAAAATCTTCTCTCATATATTTTTTTTTCTTTTTCTGATTTATGCATGCCTTTATTACTTCAATGTTGTGACATATGTCGCAGTATCGGGTCACGCTACCTATCCTACATGATAAGAATGCAGAATTATAAACTAACTAAAATTTAAAATAAATGGTTGCCTTCCTGTAGCGCTTAATTTAACGTCGACGTCGTGCTTTCTTCATGTAACTCATTTTCCTTCTCGTTTTCTTCTGTTTTTATTCCAAGTTTGAGAGTCAGCAGAATCGACCTTGAAGTCTTTTATAGCAGCAAGTAGTTCTCTCTTTTCGACAAGGTAGCATCTTTGTGGAAAAGGTGGTGGAAGTCTCTCGGCTGGAAAAATTTTCTTTTGGTTCTGTGTCGGTGCTGCAGCACTGGTAGTAACATCACACTTATTAATTCGTTCAGAGACTTCCACTTTATTAGCCTCTGTATTTTTCTCTTCGACTCTTTCCTTAGATTTTCCTTCAGGGTGTTTCACAGTCTCCACTTTTCTGTCGTTGCGCAGCGTAATGGCTTTGCATTGTTCTATTCCTTCTCGTTTTAAAACTTCGGTCTTGCTTGGCAACATCCCCGTTGGTCTAGCGTTCAAGGCTAACGCGAGCTGACCTACTTGATTTTCCAGATTCCTATGAGATGCGATCTGATTTTGTAAGATCGCATTCATATTTTGCATCATCAGCTCGGTCCGTTCCATAAATTCATTAACTTTTTGCTCGAACGGATTAGAAGATTCGAGTTGATGTGGCTGATTCTTTTGAGTCGGAAACCCTTGATTAAACACTTGTTGTTCTGGTTGAAAATACTGATTTTGAGTTCGTGGTTGCTGCTGTTGGCTCCACTGATTATTTGGTTTCCAACTTTGCATAAAATTACTCCGATTGTTCCCCACGTAATTGACTGCTTCGGGATTTGACGGACAATGATCGTAAACATGTTCTCCCGAACAGTAAGAGCACAAAATACTTTTGACAGGTTGTGGGTTGGATTGCTGTGTGTTCAGATTCTTGAGAGTGTTGTTGAGTGTAGTCATTTGAGTAGCTAGGGCCATTACTGGATCAAGATCTAAAATTCCAAGTTGGTTATTTGTCGATGCTCTCTTCAGTGCTGCAGCTCTCTCTGTTGGCCACTGATAATTGTTCATAGCCATATTTTCCAGCAACGAAAAAGCTTTCGCGCATGATTTGGATAAAATGGCTCTGTTTGCTGCTGCATCTAAAAGAGATTGAGTTTGTCCGTGTAATCCATTGTAAAAAGTTTCCAGCTGGACCGATTCTTCAACACCATGATTCGGACATTGTCGTAATAATTCTTTGAACCTCTCCTAAGCTTCGTAAAGGGATTCAGTGTCTTGTTGTCTGAAACTCATAATCTCCCCTCGCAGCTTTGCATTCTTCACTGGTGGAAAATATTTTAACAGAAACTTCTTGGCTAAATCTTCCCAAGAAGTTATAGAATTCGGCGGTAAAGAATTCAACCATGTTTTTGCCTTGTCTCGGAGTGCATACGGGAATAATTTTAATGGGAGAGTCTCTCGATTGACGGCTGAATCTTCGAACGAATCGCATAAAGATGTGAACTCCTTAATGAATGTGTTCGGTTCTTCGGTTGCTGAACCATTAAACGTACCGATGGTTTGCAACATTTGGAACATAATCGGCTTCTACTCGCATCTCACTTCATTGTTTTCTCGTCAAAAAATTCCATGTTCTAACCGCTCCAAATCTGGAATTGCATAATCCCGAATTGGTCTTTCTTGTGCATGACCTTGGGTTGCTCGTTGGAATGCGTTTTGAGCCATTGGTTCTTTCTTGGAATGCGTTTTGAGCCATCGGTTCTTTCTTTATCGCTTATTGATGTAGATTTAAATTTTGGTGTCTTCTCTCTTGAAGCATTTTTTTTTTCGGGTTCGGGATTTAAGGGAATTAGCTCTTGGTTACCTTCGTTTTGCATAAGCACCTAAAAAAATTAAAAAACCGTATAAATCCTTTCTTTTTGAATTTTTAAAATTTTCAAAGTTAGAGTTAGTTATATTCACAAATACTTCACAAAGAATTCTAAAAATAAAAAAATTTCGTTGTCCCCGGCAACGGCGCCAAAAACTTGTTGCTTGAAAATGTAATCGCTAAAACGCAAGTACACGTGTCGCAACGTAGTAATAAAAATATCGATCCCACGAAGACAAGTCAAATCTCTAATTTAAAGAATAAATTGCAAAGTATCATAAAGAATAACATTAAAAGTTTGATTTTTATATCTATCTTCTACTCCTAAATTAAACGGATAATTAAAGTATCTAATTAATAACCTAGATTAAGTAGAAAAGTAAAGTTGGTGGTCGAATTCAGAATTCGTAAGAATCTCGACTAGGACTTTCCGAAAATTGATTTACTTGAACTGCCATCGGTGGGTGCTGCAGCATTAGTTACAGCATCAGTTTAGTTCCGGTCCAAACACTAATAAACAGGGCTGGCGTTGCCTCTATGGTTGGGTTTAAGAACAAGTTCAATTTGACCAAACTAGGTTGGAATGAACATGATGAAAACACTCTTAGCTAAACTGTGTCACGCGATCTAACCACCTAATGGTTTTAATACATGTCTTAGCAACACGCAAGGGCGTATTGTCGTGTTGCACTAAATGATATCAATGCAAAGCAATAATTTTCAGTTTAACACTTAGCAAACATGCAAAGGCGTATTTTCGTGACTGCTCGATGGAGAATCACAGCAAAGCAAAGATATAAACACTTATTAAAACGAGTTCTAAAAGATAGCATGCAATTTCATTAAGCAAATCAATGTATGAAAAATCCTAATTTTAACTCAAACAAAATAGTTCTACACTAACTATTAGGAGTTAATATAATTCACGGAAATTAAAACGAAAAGCAAAGGAAGAGAATTTTGGTCCTCGTCGTCGAAAGCCGTTGGTCGCACAGCCTCGTTCCTTTGCCGCCGTGATCGTCGTTGTGAACCTCTTCTTCGGATTTACGCCCGAAGCTTGATCGTGAATCCCGTTCTCCAATTCTACATACCCAATCTGTGGTATTCACGTTCCTTTATGTAGATTTCATGCAGCTCGAGCAGATTTAAGAGGTTGTTACGATTTGGAGGAAGATCTGGATTGATTTGGAAAGTAGTTGAGATTATGAAAGATTTCCAAATCTTCAAAGATATTCTTGTTTCCAAATTTGAATTTGAATTGATTCTTCCTTCTTTTTCGTGATTCTTCCAGCTTTTATTTTCATTAATCTTCTGCAATTGCATGGAAACAAAAATCCTGTGATAATAAAAAATATACGAAATATCGGGCAAAATCACGTAAAAACAGCGTTACTGATGTTGTGGCATCGCTGCAGCATTATCCCTACAAAATCCGATTATTTCAATTAAATCATTATTGATTCCTAGCAATTTGACCACTAAAACCACGTGAATATTAAGTCTTTTCGAGACTTAACGCATCCCCAAACTTAAGTTATTGCTCGTCCTCGAGTAATGTCAATAAACAATCATAATAATTTTCAATTTTTTTCACAAAAGACCTAACTCGAGACAAATAATCACAAATGCATGACTTTCTTAACTTATCTTAACTTGAGATCACTTCTCGATAGTATTTCCCCCAAAGTGAGTGTGTGCACTTATTACTATGAACATTAACCTTCCCAAAAATCATAAGTTTCATCTCATAATGCTAAAATCTTCAATTCTTTAAACATCGTTCAAATTCATACATTTCACGTACAAATTAAGCAAGATCCGAGCTTCATGACTTCAAGGGTGTGAAAGAATTTTTCTAGGCTTTTGTAAATAAGCTACTTACGTTATCATACCACCCTTTATATAATTTTTGATTCTTTATTCACCCGATGTTGTATTTCAAACGGGTAGCCCATTTAATTGCAACGAAGTTCCTCCCATTGTTCTTTATTTTTTGATCCCACCCATCGAGTATCCAAAAGGCTCACTCGAGATTTGAAAGTGGATTGGGAAATTGCAAATACACTTCACCGTTCATCCTGTGAAGTGTCACTCAACAATCATCCACTTAAGTCCCGAAGAGTGTTATTCTCACACACTGATTATCCACCGATCATCCACTTAAATCCCGGTGATTTGGAATTAGCGGAAGTAGTTTTTGCATTAAAAATATGGAGACATTATTTATATGGTCGGGAGTGTGAAGTATACTCGGACGATAAGAGCCTAAATTATTTGTTTACACATAAAGAACTAAATATGAGGCAAAGACGGTGGCTTGAATTTGTGAAAGACTATGACTTTGAAATTAAGTACCATTCAGAAAAAGCCAATGTGGTTGCGGATGCTCTAAGTAGGAAGTCAGCAGCGGTACAAGTAACATTACAATCGATGCCTATGCAACTCCAAGAGGAAATGGGTAAGTTTGAACTCGAAGTAATTTCTGACTTAAGCTCTATATTGATGGCCATGACAACTAAGCCCAATATCTTGGAAATGATAAAGATTGCTTAGAAAGAAGACCCAATCTATAGAAAGTATGTGTTGGGCAAAGAGACGGTTTCCTCCGAACTACATTATTCAAAGGATGACATTCTAAAGTATGGGAACTAGTGGTATGTACCAGACAATTCAGAACTACGAAAAGACATTCTAAGAGAGGCACACTCCTCAATGTTCTCGATGCATCCCGGGAGTACCAAGATGTATCGTAAAGTGAAACAGCACTTCTGGTGCCCGGGTATGAAAGAAGACGTGGCGAAGCATGTAGAGTTGTGTCATATTTCCCAACAAGTTAAAGCTGAACATCAAAGACCGGCTGGAACCTTGCAATGTTTACCAATCCCGGAATGAAAGTGGGAGCACATTGCAATGGACTTCGTGGTAAGATTACCAAAGACCACTAAGGAACATGACACTATATGGGTCATAGTAGATAGACTAACGAAATCGGCTCATTTCTTCGTCATTAAATTAAGCTCGAGCATGGACAAGTACGCAGAACTGTACATCCATTGAAGTAAATCCAGCTCTAACTTTTGAAGAACAACCAGTTAAGATATTACACTCAAAGATCAAAGAGCTAAGGAACAAGCAAATCCCCTTAGTCAAAGTACTATGGAGAAATCACTCGATAGAAGAGACCACTTGGGAGAGACAACAAGACATGGAAGAAAAATATCCTAAACTCTTTTAGTGTGTAAATTTTGGGGACAAAATTTCAAATAAGGAGGGTGAAATGTAACACCCGAGCCATTTAAGTACCTTAGTTATTATAAATGTAAATTACGTTGTTAAATCTTGATAAGTGCATCACGAAATAAGAAGTAAGGTTAGAGTATGTGATAAGTGTTGGAGGAGAAAATTTGGTGAAGCCACCTCATGCTTGCATCTCCACCTCATGCTTGCCTCTTCACCTCATGCTTGGCTTCCACCTCATGGTTGCCTCTCCACCTCATGCTTGCCTCTTCACCTCATGTTTGCCTCTTTACCTTCAGCTGACATTTGATGCACGAAATTCTCATTATTATCCCTAAATTCTCTCATGTTTCGTATGAAGGAAAATATAAGGTTGAAGCTGAAGTTGAAAGTTTAGAGTGAGATGTGCAAATCGAGTGTGTTTTGTGATTTTAAATAATAAGAAGGAGGAGCACGAAGTTAGGGCTAAGGTATGATGTTGGTTGATTTAAGTGTTTTTGTATACCCTATATTGAAGTTATAAGAGTTCGAGTATGGTTTTGATTAATGGAAATGGCATGAAAAATAAGGTGTTATCATGTTCATACAAAAGCAAAATTAATATTCTAATTTTAAAGATACAACTTTTATAAGATTGTTGATTACGAAATTGAATTTAAAGTCTTCTGATGAATTATAGTAGACACCTTAAGGGTGATTTTGGTTACTTATTCATAAGAATTGGAGTTGATAACTTAAGTTATGGCTGTTGTAATTTGGGAGAAAAACATGGTAAATTTGAGAAATTCTAATGTAAGCATATTTGTGATGTTAAGGTTGTTTGGAATCAAGTAAAGAAAGTGAAGGAAATAAAAAGTATTTTGCAGCTTGGAATCCAAGTAAATGAATCTTGCTTGTCTTTGGCCCTTCGGGGACTACATCACAAAGAGTAGGATTAAGGTTGTATAATTAGAAACAAATAAAAGTGAACGCGAATTGGTGACGATTATGAATAAGTAGAATAAGAATACTCTGTTTGGGGTGTATCGCACTGTGCACCGGCCCAAGTGTTTGGGTTTGATTGGTGTTTGTTTGATGGTTTCTAGGTTTAAGTAAAGTAATGAAGTAAGTTTATGTTAAGTATACTTAAGAAATAATAATTATCTTCATTTGGAGACATTTGTTTATGTTGATTGGGAGATGTTTTATGCATGCTTTATGTTTATGTTATGAATGTCACGTTGTGCACGTATGCCATTTTCATGCATCATGACTTACGAAAAGAACGAAAATGTTTTCCATGTATGTTTTCAAATGTCACCAAACCGAATGGCGAGGGTGGGATGGGAGGAACCCATTGGTGGTAACTCTCGTTCTGAAAATCCTAAAAGTTCTATGCATGAATGTACGTAACGAATGAATGAGGTAGAACCACGAGGTGGACAGTTCGGTCACGAGGACCAAGTAGAACCACGAGGTGGAAAGCCGAACATGTAAATGACTGGTAGAACCACGAGGTGAAAAGCTCGGTCACGAGGACTGGGTAGAACCATGAGGTGGAAAACCAGATCGATAAGTAAGAATAACGCAATAAAGAACCAAATGAATATGCATGTTTTACAAAACCACGCTCATGTTACGCATGTCACTTTATACGATTTCTTACTGAGCCTTAAGCTCATTAGAATAAGCTTTGTGATGTAGGTGATGAAAACGAAGGTGAAGAACTTAGTTTTCACCACATGATGTGATGCTGTGGAGGAGGCTTGCTCGGGCCGTGCATGCACTATTAAGCGACCCGTGGAAATGAACGAAAGAAAAAAGTTTTGATGTATTTTGAAAATACTGTGTTTTAAGATGTGTTTTGTGAAATGTTAATTACATATGTAAACTAACCCTATGTATTAATAAGCACGTTTTGGAAATGCGTTTTGAATTATGGTAACAATGATTTTGTTATTTACTTAATGACTTATGCTGTGTTTTCAAGAAAATGATTTATACAAATTAAAGATTTCAAGGAAAAGAAAACAATTTTACCACGGCTTTTTAGTATTTTTTTTAGATAAATAAAAAAAATGGGATGTTACAGAGGTAATCGACTTTCTGCAACTTTGTGAGATGCATGGACCGTGTGAAGTGTTATTAGTTCAGTTTTTCTATAGTAACTTCAGTGCAGTTGACAAGGTTGCCAATGAGACAACTTATGTATTTGGCATTGACGTAACTTTGATGAGAACATATAACAATCATTTGATCGGCTTTCTTGATGACGATGGTGCTGCCATCGATACATATTACCATCAATTTCAACCATGTGAGTTGCCAGGCAGTAGTGTTCATGTGATCGATAATAGAGAACGATAAAATTGAGGTCTTTTAAAAACCCATCTCGAAGGATCTGACAGTGACCGCAAAAAATTTTCATAACATCATCGGTCCCACTATATTACCTCATGATGACTTGGTTAGTTACTTAGACCTTCACATGATGTAAATCTTGTACACAGGACGTCGATTTAACCCAGGGTGCATGATATTGCAGCACATGGCCGAGATAAAGAAGGAAGGTCTAAAGAACCTTTTGTGTGATGTACTGAAACTCAAGCTTATCTAGAAGCTTGTTAGCCCTATTGCTGCATAGGAGCCAATTAGGAAAGTTAGAGAAGGAGATACGTTTGACGTGCTTCACTTAAATAGGATGAGTGTTTTAGAGGATGGGATATGAATTCGTATAATGTCTCATACACAGCGTACTACGTAGAAGACTATCATTGATTTAGACAACGAGAATCGAGAGGTTGAGATATAGAGGCTCAAAGAACTCAACATCATATGATACTGATTTCGCTTTAATATCATCATCATCGCTATACACTCTAGTATAATCAGACATGAGTTCTTCTTCAATGAGTGACACTTCATTATAAGTTGGATCGTATGCTCAGTCCATATTTGTTTTTTCTTGTGGACCTTACTCTTATGCTAATGCACTATATCTTTACCAATTATTAGAATTCTCGTTCAAATTACAAAAAATAATAATTATTTACCTATGACTATTAAAACTCGAAAGATATAATTATAAAGGTTGGCTTGACTGAGACGGAATACAATAGTTTCTAGATGATATATCTTTCTTCTCATTGCATGATTGAATCTCTTATGAAACAACTTTTTGAGAATGAATTTTGGCACTTTGAGGCCATCGATGAAGATGCTTAAAATAAAGTTACTCAACTTGGCTGACATTTGATCATATAGAATCAAAGAGATTTGAAGATTATGTCTAACTCATAAATTGAATTGTCTAGACAAGAGCGTGTGAGCGTGAGAGCGTGAGAGCGAGAAACAAAGAGAATAAGAAGTTAAAGACTCTTTTCTTTTCACCATCTATTGTTGCTTTCTTTTGATTCCAATTCATTGCATCATTCTATCACTGTGTCACATAGTATCCTTAATATTTTCATGACAACTAATTATGCTTAGTCATTATAATTTAATTGATATTTTATTTTACTAATTAGAACTTATTCTGACCTAAGGGTCCCAAAAGTTTAAACTTTACTTTTAAATGATTTTGCAAATCATTCTCTTCTAGAAGTCACAAAATAATCTCATTCTTTTAACTTTTTAATCTAGTAGCTTGCTGAAAGGCCTTGAAACCTTCTTCGCTAGAAGTCAACCGGCCTCGGACCGCCTTGGGTTTTCCACACTCCAAACAACTAGATTACTCGTTGTCTCTTCTTCCTACTAGTTGGCCTTCATGATGATTTCATTTTTCGTAAGAGAAGCCAACAAGTTCTTCCATTTGAAGAACTTGGAAGTCCGTTGCTTATTCAATCACCATGACTTTGGATTGCATGGTATTTTGAGACGTTGAAGAATTTCTCTAACCAACTCATCATTATGCTTTACTATGTTGAACGGCCAATAAATTTTGTGATATCGCCAAATATTAATGATTCCAAGGGCAGCAAGAAAATAATACATAATACATATGACTAAAACAAGAATGGAACAACACATTTACCAGTTGTTAGTCGAAGAATCCGGTCAGGCCTGACTCAAAGGCTAAATAAAATTGAAAATTCAATCTACAATATACCTAAGGCCAAAGTAAAATGTGAATTCATTGTATAATAGTTAGATAAAAAAATAAATATTAAAGTTTTCCAAACCAACAATATCTTAAAATATATTCCTCTCCTAATGCATGAGAAGAATTGATATAATATCCAACAATAGTAATTCCTCAACTCTTCCTAGTCTGTCAACTAAATCACCTAGGTTGAAAGAGTAATTGAGGAGTGGGTAAAATCATATTTATGTCCTTAATCATTATTATTATTATTAAAATGGTCTTTTCCTTTCTTGTGAGGTATTAGAAAACCCATTACATACATAGATGAGTAAAACCAAAAAACATCATCACATCAATTTACAATAAGATTGTCCTCAGTGAAAAAAAAGTGTCAACTCATTTATCATGACACGCTCGGGGATAGGAGAGGTGTCGGGAGAGATAAGGCAAAGGAAAACAAGCAATTGCAATCTGCCGAGAACATTAGGGTCAGTAGAAACAGGGGAGAATACTGGACGAACCCACAAATGGACTCGTGCGTTTGGGCTAATATTTGGCGGAATGAAACTTAAGGGAATGGGCTAACTTTGGTTAAAATTTCAGAGTGAAAGCACATGGATAACTTAAAATGGCACAGGGTGACTTTCTGGTGCACAAACAGACAAAACTGTCTTAGGCAGTGCAGAAGGTATGGAAAGACCTCTGCACAACTGTCGATGTGGGTAATCTGGGAAGCC